>QNGE01004434.1:7786-24788 GCA_008508345.1 Paragonimus westermani
CTAGACTCGAGTTTCGCTCTCACTAGAGTAGAGCTCGTCAGTAGTGCATACTAGTCTTGCCACGGCCGGGATTTGAACTGCGGCCACGCTTTTCATGAGGCAACCGTGTCCACCACTGTGCAATTCACCTCACATTAGGCACGACCGAATTATCATACATGTGAACGCTCAACCACTTTGGATTGTGAGCAATGATCAGGTTGCCCGATCGTCTGGAGAGAGGAGACAGAGTATTTGGGTGTGTGAATTGTGCGAGCGAACGTGGTCATGTGATAGGACAGATGGCTGACGGAATAGACACGCTTTGATTGTTCGTTTTGTTTGTTACTTAAACAAAATCTGACAGTGGTGGGATTCGAACCCACGCCCTTTCGGACTGGTGCCTAAAACCAGCGCCTTAGACCACTCGGCCACACTGCCTGACGGTGTCGCGTTCCTGTCCACGGAGTATGCAACTCATTTGGTTCGCTCATTTGGTTTGAACAACCGTGACGCACTACACGCACCTCTAAACTTTCCAAAGTCTATCCAAATCTGCATGTCACTTGAACTTCCGTGACCTTGTCAGACAACTGATATGGGTGGAAACAGAAGTGTTATTGTTGAGTTCCTTGGAATTCTGTGAACACCGGCTTCTCGCTTCCGAGAATTTCGTAGCGAATTTTTGATCGCTTTTGTGTCCCTTCCCGTAACCGGTGCTTCCCTCTTCCCTCTTATGATCGTCTCCAAATCCTTCATTCCGTTTCGATGTGTGGGCCATGTTCTTGTTCTTATTTTTGCCAACTTCCCCCTTACAAGTCTTCATCACTCCTCGCTCTCATTTCCTCTACTGCGTTCATCAATTCGCAACGGTATGCGTGTTTTTCCCTTCTTAGCTTGTTTCGTAAACTTGTCGCTCTTCACCACCGGATGCCGTATCGTTTCCCGTAATCACAAAACTCTACAATCTCAAATTGCACTGATTTCATCCTAGGCCATATATTCTACCGAGATTCTTATACATTTTAAAAGTAACCGTACACGCCAATATACCACTCGTATAAATAAGCGCCACAGATTGTTGATTTTTTGACTGCTGAGTCCGAGTCGCGACTAATCGTAGTCGTTGTAAAACCCGTTGTTTGAACATTCTTTGCGCCGAACCTTGTCTCGTCCGTCATCAGCACCATTTTCGTTTTCATTGACAAACTTAAAGCGATGGGGTGACGCATAACAGCCGTAATGTGGCCAAATGTGAATTGCCGGAAAATATGCTTCATCTCTACCGTGTGAAATACTCAACCAACACATTACATGTGCGGTTATCACCAAGCCATAGTCACCACGATCCCAATTGAATCCGATCATAGGCACACTCAAAGTTACTGGAGTGAAGATCGAATTTTCACTGTTCCACAGGCTACACTTAGAACAACACACAAATGATACCTTAATTCTCTGGTCTCCCTATCGCTGATCCGTATTTCGAGGCCTACAGTGAACCTACAAACGAGCCATCCCATTAGGAAGACATTCATCATGTCGCATTCAATTCCACTATGTAGTTCCTAAATTTAATCGCCTTTACATCGACGGCATTTTGTTTATTGTTCCTTCGTTTTTGTTTTTGCTCTCTTCTTTTTTCCAATCGCGTCTCTACCCTTGTCTTTTTATCTGCCTGCCGTGTTTTCTCCTCTCTAATCTTGCTGACAATCAGGTGTTTTTTTACTCTCTTTTTTGGCCTTCGTTACATTTTCTTTTTGCAATTTTACGCTGTTTGATTCCCGGTGTCACACGAGCCTTCGAATCTAATGATGCAATCTTTTTCAATGTTTTCTGCGAGATTCCGAATTTTCGTGTCATTTTTATTCTCACTTTCCTCGCTCATTTTTTCTAACTCACGTTATCTATGACTTATGAACAATCATGTTGTGTTTGGTTTTACTACTGCTTCTGTGTATAATCTTCATGCTTTCACATGTTTGGTTTCATTTGCTTCAAACGCAGCTCACTCAAACAACAATTAATTTCAGCCAATAATCTCAGTTATTCGACATCCCTGTTGGCGGCTCCGTGACTCACGCGCGTCCCAAACCTGAAGGATAAATCTACCTTCATTGAACGTCCGTCACTAGGTCTTCAGACCAAGTTTTCCTCCAGGAATGACTCTCGTCACCTGATCTACTAACAAAATCTGCTCGATCGAGCGGGCGATTTGCTGAGCTTTCTATCAGGTGTTCTAATCGCTTCTTTGTTTGACTCTCTATAGACTGTGAGGCTTGACATTTTTGATCTTTCACTCGGTACTGTGGTTGGTAGCGGGGGATAGTGTTGAAAATACCCTCCTCGATAACATTTTTTTCCTGGATAATCATACTTTTCACGTTAGTGTTTCTTCAGTTATTCTATGGAGAGTACAAATATGAAAGTTGGCTTCATTGAGCGTCTGATCAATTTTGCGGCTAGTGTACTTCTACATAACTATGCTTAATAAACCGTAAAGTAAACAGTGACCACCTGAAAAACACAACGCATTCTGAGACAACTTCGTCAGGTAGCATTCGTACATCCTGTGATGTCACTAGCATTCGTGGGTAGAATTGTGTAGGTCTGAACATGTTAGCCGGATTCATACCGGAAATAGACCAACATCCTTCATTTCATCAGTCCTGGAAAATTAGTATTCTCATGGCGTATCAATCAAATGATTTCACCATGATTTTCCCTAGTTTATGCGGAAGATGAACTTACTTTCGTATCACTGAACTGGGTCTCAATTTCTTCTTGCATACTTTGCTTTGTCATGGTTCTGGTTTGATTTAAGTAGGCACCAGTATGTACAACGTGGGCTGTTCGAACTTTAGTCAATTTGCCAGTGGCAGGTGGCTCTCCAAATACGATTTTGTGATCGGAAACTTACGATGGCTTGTCTGATTTTGAAAGTTGTTTTACATTCACATTATTTCTTGAATCATGAAATTGTTACTCAAACCACTCCTTTCTAGCGTTGTGAACCCAGAAGGCATATGGCACAGAGGTTGACTATTTGGGAAACCACTACACGAGTTATGAGTCTCAACGGGACTACGAACATAAACACTCATTTGCACACCACACTCATCCGAGAATGCTCCATTCGCTCTGGACACCATGTCTTAGTTTTGTCATGTGGCGAAAGCCATTAAATGTCATTCTGCCTCCCAATGATCCTTCCCGTATCTCTCCCGTAATTATCCCGCGATCATTTCGATCTATTCTGCTACTGAATAGTAGCGTGAGTAGTATGGTTCGACCGTCTATCCTCACTACACTAGATTACATTAATCATGACAAGCTGCACACCGGTGTGCACTCCACTTATTTGGTAAGGTTAGCCTTTAGTTCATTTTATTACACCATAAAGTACTGTTGTTATCTATTGGTTTTCAGGGTGGAGATAACTGTCGTTTTGCTGTGTGCATCGAGGTCGATCGATTTTCTCGGTATACCATGATCGCCGTCGGTCGTGTGATTTTGATTGGCCAGTACGAAGTATTTACGTCCATCCATGTCCGTGTAGTAGTTGACCTCTTCTGGGTTACTTTAACAAAACAATTTCAAGTGCGACGAGGTGAGATTGAAAAGCAGGTTGTTGGATGAAATAGTTTGACCTTCAGTGTGTAAGATGAACGCTAACATTCATAGTGTGTTAAAGTGCGGATGGTTTAGGTGAATGTCTTTACTTACAAGATAATCATATTAGAAATTACCGATGATTTCAGTCAGACTAACTTCATCGCCCGTGTAAGATATCTCCAAACCAAGCCGGACACCGTGTCACAGTCAGTGACAGTTGCGTCGTAAGTAGACATTTTCAGAACACTTTATTTTAGCTTACATTTGCTCCGCCGGACATGGATTTCATGGATGCCAACATCTATTTTTTTAAGTTGATCCTTCCCATTTTTGCTACCGCCATACTCTTTTGCAGTAACTGATCGCGTTGAAAAGTGCCATTTGCTTCCACGTGTAATTAGCCTAACAGTTGCTTACGGTCTCAACAGACTTTCACAATTAGATAAGTTGAGTGTGAGTTATGTATGGAAATTATAACAAAACAAACAAGTCACTAAGAATTACATAAATATTGTGGATCACGGTCTACTGGGAAAAGATGGATGGTATTTTTTGTCTTGTTCCAATCGTTGATGATCCCCACTTCATATTAGGCGGGTTCAATAAAGCACACTCAAACCTAAAGTTCACTATCGAGTTAGAACCTCGTGACAGGCTCTCGTTCCTAAACGTCGCGTTGCTTCATTGATCCCATAGGATAGTTCAAAGGTCCATTCATAGAAAAAAAGACGCAGACGGGTCAATATACACATGTTCACAGTTACCTCCAGACGAAGTACAAAGAAAGTTCGGTACATTGCCGAGTGAACAGAGCGCAAAAGATCTTCACACAATACGGTCCTCCAGAGGAAGTAACTTATATGCAAGGAACGTGTTAAAGTAGCTGTCTGTGTTGATTGTTTAGTGAATGCCCCAATTTTTTTTTACAGAAACTTGATTAATACTCCCTCTGTCTTCATTTATTCACTTTTTGTTTATTGTTCCTGGACGTTCTGGAAACTCTGAGGATCATAGACCTCTCGGTTTTGTCTCTGTAACTTCCTTTGCAGTTGTATACAAATTGGTGGAAGCAATGTGGTGTAACACTCTTCGATTGAAGACACTGGTGACTTTTGAGTCCTGACCAATACACGAATTTCGGTTGCATTAAATGTTCAGCCAATCAAATTTATTAATCTTCGCGTAGTTTGGTGTACATTGTAATCGCCTTCAAAAGGCAGTTCGATATAAAACTTGTTCTTTCTCGCAGTGACCACGTGTTCGGATGACAGTTTCGGTTTGGCATGCCTTTTCAGGACGCTTTTGGGCAACCATTTCACTACGGCACAGATGTGATCAGATCTAATTCTTCGGCAAAGCTATCCTATGCGCAGATTCTTCTTGCTGCCGTGAGTGGTGTATTCACCAGTGAAAGTTTGTGATGGACCGATGTGAAAATAATGTTGAATTCCCTACAGACAGCTCTTTCAATAGATCCGTCGTCAGGGCGACTTATGAAGCACACCTAGAAATGACAATTATCAATCGCAAATTCACAAGCCACCGTCAAGTTGGAATAGTAACTATGTACATGCCACATTAGGTTACCTGTTGTATGTTTGGAACGACTGAATATTAGTGCGTCGTCGGCGTGGCGGTTGTAGTTTAACAGCATCGCTATGTCTGCTGCTAACTCTTGCTAATTCCTTAACACGGAAATCTGACTTGATGGACGCTAATAGACATCCCATGTTCACCCGATCTGGTTTGCGGTAGCGCCGATCACTTAAGTTTCCCCTGGACTATCGCTAGGCAGACGCAAGCTAATGTGGTTGGTTTTAACAACTTCACAAATATAATAAAATTTCCTCATACAGGGAGATATTCATGAGCAGTCACCCGAGTTGGTGGTCAATCTTCATCACCATTAATGGCTGGTTCTGGAGTTCTGCAGGCTGTAATCCTTACCCTGTTCATATTTTCAGTTCACAGAGCATCTATGTCAGTTCATGATCACAATATTGAAACAAATACGTGGATGTGATGTGGCGTTGGACGCAAAAATCCCGACTTGATTTTCTTCACCTGCCCAGCCAGAAAGTCAGTCCGAACTGCCAGGTTGGTCTGAGTTCCTTAATCTGCCTAGAAGCCTCTAAATATGCTGACAAATTAATAAATCGATTGAAAATAACACACCGTCATGTGCAGGCGTAATACTCAACGGATTTTGTTTACATCCCTGAAAGGTTGGTTGAAACGTTGAGTATTTTAATTCGCACGTAACGTGTCATTCTCAATTGATCCATTAATAACATGTTAAACGCGACATTCCAACTGTTTGACTTGACTCGTACTAGATTCGGTGCGAATTTTTTACAGACGTTGACAGACTATTTTCACCTATGAAAAGTAAACAGTGTGAGAAACTGGTAAGTGGTCGGGGATTTTTTCAATTTCAAGTTGAACGTCATTCATATTTGGTGGCAGCTCTCGAATTCAGATAGACCGTCCAGCCGAGCCCTTTCGAAAAGAAACACTGTATTCGAGTTTCGCTTACAGTAGAGCTCGTCAGTATCGCACATCAGCTGACCTGTTAACAGGACGGACAACCTGATCATTAGAACTACAGAGTACCAAACAAGACTTTTTATCTGTGTTTAATCATCAGGCTAATTACAACACAATAAATATGAAAACAGTGACTATGGTGAGTCAGAAAAACGGTCAATATAGGTTAAGGTCGACGTGTTTGTTATCAATTACGCGGTCACTGTTGCAAATCGTGAGATTGATTGATGGTGAGCCAAGGGAGGTCAAGTGTCCACGCGAACTTCTGAACGCATAGGTCAGGGTTGCGCAATCGGATGCTGACGGCTTCGGCAACAGTCAACGTTAGGAATCTCACCATTTTTGGTGGATTCATTGGCAATCGGTAGACAGTTCGAAAGGCATCTTACTGACAGAACGATTAGAGTCGGCCAGCTGAGCAACAGTAGTGGTGAGATTCCGAGTGATTTCTGTTAGCTGCCAAAGAGACCGCGGCATGTGAAAACCACAACACTTCCTGTTACAGTTAATATCGTCAAATTTGGAAAACCATCATTATGTATATGGCGTTCAAAGTCTTTTTTCATTACTGTAAAAGTAATCATGTGAGCTGTCAGCACTTGTGTATTCCCCGTTGGATATACTGTCTACCAGTTACTTTAATGTATCCCTAAAACATCCATTGCCTTGTAGTGGTATTCATCTTTAGCATGGTTGGGAACAGTGGTGGTGTTGTTTGTAGCTCGCTGAAACACTGATGATGTCACCTCGCCTGGTGATGAAACGTTTGCAACCTAAATACCAAGCTCGGCGAACACAGCAATACCAAAATCTTTAGCATTTAGTAAAGTTCTTTGTTACTCATCACTTTGCAATGCGTAAAGCTCTTTCAAAAAGAATCCTATCTGACGAAATTCAGCCCAGTCTGCTTGTATGTGTTACACATTTTCTAATAGACTGCCACAAATATTTACTTGCACATATCTATTTAATTTTCTTTCTGTAGATAGCTGGACGTGGGTACAAACTAGCCTTCTTATTGCTGAACCGATCACAACATTAAATCAACAATTTTTCCATTGACACCGCACACCAAATTTAGGAACATCCAACAGCTTTATCTTTCAACTGTCATGTGTGCGAATGTGCAAGAAATAAGATATCTAACTATCCGGATGAATAAGGCGTACAAACTTATTGGATCGAACTCTGAAGGTAGCGTCATTCACTTAATATTGCAGAACCTATTCTGTTCGAACGGGTACGGTGTCTATATGACACGAAAAGTGGAAGCGGGGAAAGGAGTACAATCTGGAGGCCATCGGGCTCCAAGGCGAGTAAGGGATATGGAGCGTTTCACTAGTTAAACGTATAGGCTGAAACGATTCTAGACTTGGCAACCAATAAGAATGAAAAAAGGTGGTTGAACACCGTTCTGCCTGATTGGAAGGCACAGTATTTTTGTGTTGACATGTTCAAAATGGTCGCTGTAATTGCAGAAGTAGCAACGGGTTCTCTTCGTCTACGGGAAAGCTACAACTTAGTATGCGAGATATATAGGGTTATGAACGCAAAACCGCAAATCAAGTATTTTCCGGTTGTTTGCTTACCAGAGTCTAGTTCAGTGTCACCACCAGGACTGGACAGAATAGGTCTCTGGTAAACAGAGAACTCCGGGCGATAATAAGGATATTTCTGGTTTTATGGAAAAGGCGAATGAGCACACTGCAAATAATCGCTGTCCATGCTGAAGTGTCGGATCCACTATGTGCCTGAATATGTTACGTCAACGCTTTTCCAACTTGTTCTGTGGTTCCACCAGCTGCTGGATGTGTTTATGTCAGGACGATGTATATCTTGAAAAAAACAGAACGTGGTTTTTCTACATCAGCTGCGTTCCGTTCGGCGATATAGCAAACATAGATTCTGATGTCGGTACCGTCCCAAAAAACGGTAGATACTTTTAGGTTAGCGTATCCACAATTACATTCAGGGAGTAAACTGAAAATGGACGATCAGACATCCTTCCCAAGTGGTGTACAGGCAAGAAGCTCTGTTGATTTCAGAGGCGAGCAAATTTACCACGACCTACTTCGAAACGACAGTATTTTAATCTTCATAGACTCTGTTCAGCTGAATATTGATCTGAGTTATTGAGAACACATTTCACTGCTGCGACTGTAATTTGTACCCCGGATATGTTGGAAAACGAGTGAAAATTAATACTAAATGCGCAAGTACTTTCATTGGATGATCAAAATGGTGTATAACACAGCGCCGGGAGAAGGTCGTGAGATTGGACATCAATCGTGATGCTTCTGAGCAGACAGCTTACTAAATGTGTGTTTCGGATGAGAACATGGGATAAACGCATTGACTCGGATAGTCAGGCAATTGACTGAACAAACCCTCTCTGCCTCAACCTTAATGGTCCTTGAGGAACCTTCAATAACTCTGACTAGATCACCCGCTAACTGGTAATCAAGACCAGTCATACCTAGGTAAAAGATTCACAGAACTAGTCCTACTGTGTTGACTCAAGTGAATAAGCACGTTTCTGCATGGTTTATCTCACTGAATGCATGCTGACACATCACACCATCAAAGAATGATTGAGATTAGAATATATTTGATGATTATCGAGCACCAAGATTTTTACGTACTCGTACCGAATGACTCCATATCAGAATTGAATGAATGTTTATGCATCAACCAGGCCCCCTCGTACAGCCAGAAACCACTGACGATAAGCTTACAATTACCCTGGTTTTAATTTCTGCCACCATAATGCGCACATCGAAACCGTTCTGTTTGGAACTCGAAAATAATCAATGCTCTCCAGTTATAAATAACAACGGTTCACTCAGTTGACCTACTCAGGTGTTAAAAGCATTTTCAGGGATAATCAACCGACTAAGGTATCTTCATCTGGTCGTGCACCTTTAAACCTATCGCTTAAATCTAATGAAATGTATCCATTTTATTTGGATGGTTAGCCTGAGCATGGCTGGATGCACTGGAATAATAACTAGTCACCGCGTTCCTGAAATTCGCTGAAGCTGAATCCATTTTCTGTTTAATCAGGTCACAAGTGACCTAATCATTGTGTAGAGGATCGCTCACAACTCCGCGAAACCATCGTTGAATGCACCTATGCATAACAAACTTATCAACTCAAAATAGGCGATGGGAAACCGTGATATTAGAAGAACCGCTTGCCTTGCAGACACTCATTCGACGCCCCAGTCTATCCAAGTCGGAACCTCTTATGTCGAGGCTGACGAATTCAAACGCCTACCTGATCAGTATATTTTGTACAACGAACAAGCAACACAGTTATTCCGGTTACCGGAAACATTCAGACAGAGTGCAGCGGTTTCGAATTGTTCGAACATATCACTGTTGAGTTGTATGTGCTTCTATAAATCATGTAATGGGTTCGAATGAGTGCAGCTTGGCTCTTTCATTCAATTCTGATCATCCCCTTTCTGGTTTGTTCTGTTGAAGCCTGTCGCATCTCCAGCATTTCTCACTGGAAAAGCTTGTTTCACTAACATTCTTCCTAACATACCAACAAAGGTGCCTCTTCACAATGATGCTACAGCTTCTTCTAACTTGTGAATTTCTAAGGGGATTCTAAGGAACTCAGTGGACATAGTTCCTGAATTCCAGCACACATGAGGTTAAACACCTGCTACTCGGACGACATGAAGTACCAACATTTCAAAAGGTTCTTGAGTATATGAAAGTTTGCAGTGGTGATTCACATGATGTACCGGATCAGTTAATTTTACTGTGATAGTGAATGGTAACAGAGTTGAACTGCTAGTTTATTAACGCTCCTATAGTGATGTGACCCACGTCAGTGCTGTTCATTTCACACCATAACGTGCTGTCCAGTAAAGAGTCAGGACTACTGACATAATTAGCTAATCGATTGTTTGCCGCACGGTGTGGCTGTGTAGTGCAGACCCATTGGATGAAACAATTCAATCAGGGACCAAGCTACGCTTACCACTTACGCCACAACATTCTAGAATTGATCACACTCGGTCACACTTCTGTATTCCTGTTAATGTCACATTCCGTTGTGCTCACTTTAATCTGTTCTTGACTTCGCAAGTTTCCAATTCAAGTGCACTTCATAATCTGTGTGCTTCAGGTGTAATCAGCAGCATACCCATCACACTGTATCCTGTAGACTGGATTGTGTTGACTGTTGGAAGGAGAGACCGAATGCAATGATTAGGAAAAATGCTCTACCGGACTTAGAACATGCAATCAGTTACTGGCCATCAATCATGGCCAGTCGAAATCAGTTCTGGCCAGCCAGTGGGACGTGGGGTTATCTAGATCTTCAATCTAAAAGACTTTGAAACTAGGCAGAACAATCACGCAGGCGTTAATCAGATGATTTGAAAAGCATGGGGGTTACACAGGGATTCTTGGAAGTTGCAGCCGAAAGGGACTGCTTCTGAGGACTACAACAGCGAATCCGTCTACCATAAAATCGACGTAACACAATCTTGGACATTTGTCAATTTTTGCACAATCACTGCCACACGGTCTAATTAACATGGGACTAATAATACCCAGGTGTTTGAACGGTGTTGAACTGACAGTCGAAATTCTTGAGAAGATATTAGTCGATTGAATCATACGGCTCCCTGGGTGTCTAGTCGCAGTGTGTCAGGTTATTTGGACTGACCAATCAAGATTCCCTCTGCAGTGTCGTGGTGGGAGGTTTCCAGTTGGGATTCCCCTGAAAAATGGTGGGAGGAACTGAGGGGGGAATTGACAGTACTGTACAGAACGATCGCAGGATGTGGTTATTGGAACCTCTTGGAAGATGGTGTCCTGGACCAGTGTGGATGAATCACAGGCTTATACGGGATAATGATGAAAAGCATACCTCACAAGAACGGTTGAGGCTTAAAGAAAGGTAAGTATAACTTATTTAATTTTCCAATCAATAGATTCTTCACCACTAAATATGATCGACTATTCGGCAACTATTCGGACAAAACTTCCTACCTGACTTCAATTGAATCAACAAAGTTTTTAAGGCCACCTGAACACCCATCCTCTGTGAAACATCGGAAGCAAAAAGGCGTACTGGTGAAGTAATCAATGCATGAGCTGGCAAAACTCACTATTGAAAAAGTTCTGTGGTTTCTAACAAATCTAATGGTTATTTTTATCTCCCAATGTTTACTGCAAGATTTCAGGCGTAACTTCTTATATTCCAAATAATCACTACAAACCAACCACTGAAAACTAATTAACTGATCGCAGACACTTTATCAGGGAGTGCTGAAAAGTCTGGAGGTTGCACAAACCCTGATTTTTTAATGGAAGCTCACCCAACCAATGAAACTGCGTCTAGGCCGTCGGTATCTGTCCAGAGCAGCAAAGTCAACTGATCCATTCAGCCAGGTGGTCACGTTTATCAAAGACGGGTCTCATCAACCATGATTTGGTTGGCTAGCAACAGTGAACTGTATACTTCCGCTTTAATAGAATATTATTAACGATGGTAGCAATAATTTAACAACAGTCATCCTCTTGTTTCTCTTTCTCCTCTTTCACTGTCCCCTCTTCATCATCAGCGGTAGCATCACATTTTGCTGGATAAATTCGAAAATTTTCACAATAATGTGAATCTTCATTCAGTTTCCTGTCTGGCAAAGAGTGGAATGTGCTGTCCATCTACTTTGAAAAATCGACTAGCAAATCGTCCAGCTACCCGCGTGATGCTTTTATCTGACACCTGGAAATGGCTGTTTTTGTTGTGTGCTTGACAATAGAGAAGAGATAAACCGTTGTATAACAGGCAGTTTCGTTGTGAGTAGTATACTACTCACAAGCAGTGTATTACCCACAGGCGACATTCAGGAACAAAAGAACAAGCCCGGAACACGACGGACAAGAAGAGACTATCGGAACAGTGTTTACATGCTATGTGAGAACTTTCACCAAGGCGAATGACAACGTACTGTCACCCAATGTATGTGAGTGCATGTGTGTCGTGCAAATGAGTGTACGCGTTTGTGGTTTAGTTTTTGATATCACCTGTACGTAAGTTTGCGCAATAAACCAACTTGCTGGCCAAGCGTCTTTTGCGGACACAACAACTGGTGCCGTGACGAACGCGGGGATGAGGATTCCCTGGCCAAAGCCGTTCGAAGATGGAGACGTCCAGACGTTCCTGGATGACTTGGAGGACGTGGCTGAAGTGGTCGGAGTCAAGACCGACCGTGGGAGTCTGGCCCCCTTGCGGACGCTGGTGAAGGGCAGGGCGAAGGCAGTGCTGGACTCAGCGCGAAGAGGCTCTGCGAATATGGAGTGGGCTTCTGCGAAGGAAACGCTGGTGGCTGCGTTTGACAGCCCGGCCGACCGCCAGGAGGCCATGCGGCGGTTTAAGGCGGCCAGGCTTGGACAAGGAGCGGACCCGTCCGCGTTTGCCGCCACTCTGCAAGGCTTGCTGGACAGGGCTCTGTCAGGACTGGATCAAAAATCACGACGACAGTTGTTAACGGAACAGTTTATTGAAGGTCTCCCGATGGAGGTTCGCGACCAAGTCCGTATTGCTCATGTCGCCCGGCCGATGGACTTTGACGATCTGGCAAAGGTGACGCGGGAGTTGGCAGTAATGTTCGGGGCTTGTCCTTTTGTTCCTCAATGTCGCCTGTGGGTACTACACTACTTGTGAGTAGTATACTACTCACAACGAAACTGCCTGTTATACAACAAAACTAACACGTTGTATGATACATTTGTAATTGCTGTTTTTAAACACTGAATACTTTTAGTCCAGGTTACCGGCAACGATTGAATATGTGCCTCCTGAGGGGCTATCCTCTCGTTAACTGACTTAAGATGCTGGTTTAACAGGCGATAAAGAAAACTGGTATTAAGAGCTTGCGGATATGTCTATTACGAAAGGGTACTAGTCCATACTAAAGAGTTATAACGTGGGCGTTGCCAAAGTTTGTGCCTGTTCACTGGAATCTCACCGGTATATCTTTCTGAATACGAAAACTGTGGTTGTAGACGGGTTTAAAGTAGTAAAACCGAGTCCTCTTGAGAAGTTTGAACATGCGTCAAGCAACAGAGCGATTATGAAATTCAGTCACACGAAAATCCAGTGCTGCTGAACTCCTTGAAATCGCTCACACTCAAAAGCTACCACTCCCTTCAGTCGAAGGTCAGCCCATCGGTGTCATCTCACACTGTGTTTGCAAACTTATATGTAACTTCAGAGGAAATTACTTAGGCAAAACCAGAGTGAAGGAATTTCTACCTGAATAGGTTCGGAAGACCCTGTTGCCAGAGTATGGCGATGTTACTGCAATACCTAAACACTCAGTTTCTTCAGTCGCTAGACAAGCCTTGACCACTTGCTGAGCCATCAGTTCAGCTTGCTCATTCAGAAACCTGTTATGTCATTCTACCCCAGGGTTCTTGTGGGTTGACGAAGTGGTCGCAATCAGTTGACTCAAACCAGCTTCGTGTGTTCAGAGACAATTGTTCTTGAGTCTGACTCTGTCCTGGAAACAGTGACCTATCCTGACCTGCAAACTGATTATCCATCCCACCCTCCACCACTCGTTCACAATGAACAAACCGATCTGTTATTGTAAATTCGTTGCTGGTGAGTCAATACGAACTGCTTGCATCTACTACTTTTCATGCACTTGTAACGCGAAAGCGAAACCAGCGAGCGCGCACGAATTGAATTTGGGTTGTGTAACGGGGCGTGCTGCAGTGTTGTTGGTGCCGTTTTAGCTTTCGTTTGTGTAAGTCGTGTGCATGGCTTACTGGGCCTTCGGCTCATGTTTGTTTGTATTGTTTCTCTTTTCAGAACTGTTGTCCGAACCCCTACTTCGGAAGAGCGTTGTCCCCTGGTGCGTCCACGTTGCCCGAAGGTTGTTTCGCGAAGTCACGGGCATCCAGAGTAGAGTCGGCTGGCCTGCATGTTACACACTGGCTGCAACCTCCAAATTTTTAGATTGTTTTACTTGAACACGGTTCACTATTCAGTGTTGACCACTGGGAGACAACACTTTCTGTAACAGTGCTTCCTGTCAAGCATACGGCCTAGGTTAGGAAAATCTGCTTTCGGCAGTCACTTCCTAAATATTTACCTATCAACAGGCAAATAGCAAATGCGTGGTAATTTTGAACTGAAATCGCCATATTAATAGCAGCGTTGTAGGTTACCACTCCTGCATCATACTGACATGATTGTCATTGTAAGTCTTGGTCTGATCGTTCTCGAAATAAGTGCTTCCTTTGTTATGGTTTCCGACAGCCGGCACTCCAGTCACACAGTTGCAAACTGGCCGATCGCTGTGTTCAATCGATTAGCGGGTAAACAGTGTCCTTTCAAATTAAGCACCATGCACACTTGGTCACAGCTTTCGCTCTCGGGTAAGCTCCTCGGCTAACATACTTCGGAAGAGGGCAACAGACTCGAGTTGCGCTCTTATTAGAAATCATTAGTAGAACATAATCATGCCGAGACCAGAATCTGAACTACGGTCTTTAGACTTGTGACACTGGTGCGCTAATCGCCACAACAGTAACTACACAACGGGCATGACCGAATAGTCGTATACACATTCTCACTCACAACGTTATGTAAGTAGTGTTCAGCACGCCGGATCATTTTGAAACAAATAAGCAGAATCGCACTGTTCAAAACAATCGATAATCCCAGGGTCAGGGCCTCCCAGCCAGGTTAAGTTTGTGTCTAAAATAACTGTACAAACGATAGGCTTGTACCGTTCAGTACAGCATTTCGTACTTTATAATTTTTCTTGTTCGCTCTTCTCGCATTTATCTAACTCACTTGTACAGTCCATGTTTAAATCGAGTTAATCGAGTGATTCCATACTCAATAATTGAAAATCTACTTCCGAGGTCGTGAGCCGTGCGTCTTCTCTGCCTTCTGTGTCGCTCGAGTACAGGTTTCGGGAGGGTTAAATACTAACGGAACCATCCATCTGTTTTCAACGGAAATATTTTAGGAGTAACATTACGGATCGTTTCCGTCGGATATTTCATTCCGTGTAGTGGATTTCTAAACTAACACACATTCACGAACTACTGTGAGTCATTTCATTTTGGTTTTTACCACATTTTGGCTCCGCGTTCATGCTCGAGTAATTTGACAGTGTTTAGGTCCACTACACGAGCATAAGCACCGAAAGTTTACCGACGCACACTATAACAACCGGACACACGCATAAACGATTATCACTGGGCTCATAACTGTCTTTTACTCTGCCAGCCGCATTAGAAGATTGAATTCCAGTTAGCAGTAGACTTTATGCCGTCCGCATAGCAGGTTCTGTTAAGACCAGCTCTAGGCGAAAACCACTCGGAAATCTTTTCATCCTGTGTGCTTACGCCTCAACGGACTGCAGTGACGTGGGCATCAAGGGTGCCTTTTACTCGGATCTGGCAGCTTTCCTTCGGTGGACACATGATTCTCATATCGTCGTTCTGACCGTAGGCATGAACGCCCAGGTCGGCCACCTTGGTGAAGTCGAGTCTCGTTTAGGTTGCAGGTATGGAATATTATCACGTCGGTCAGATAATGACGAGCAACTGTGAGCTGAGCATAAGCTATTTTTAGCCAGCACTAATGTTAAACAGCCTGTGCGTCATTATTATACTTGACGCCCTTCTGCTGCGAAACAGGCCTGGTCTCAGAGAGACCACATAGCCGTGAGTTATAGACTGCGGGACTTCATTCAGAACTGTCGTTCATACTGGAGCACGCACTTGGATTCAGATCATGCATTGGTACGTTTGCTGGGCAACGACCCCATCGATAGCAACCACTAGCTGTTGAGGAACTGGCTATACCACTGGTAAAGCATAAGTGCCAAACCAGCTTAGAAAGCTGCCGTATGAGTTTTCACTCTGAAGATCCTAATAGCTGCTGGACCCAGATCTCACAGGTCTTTCATGAAGCAGGTACAGTTGTATGTGGCGTGGGGATACAGGTATTAGATCTTGAAGAAATACCTGAAGATCTTAGACGCCAGGAGGAACGTTCCTCCGGGAAGTTTTTATAACGAATTTTGGAGAGATCCACAGGAACTGAAACGCATTCTTAGGCAAGTAGTGAGGCTTTGGTAGTGGAAAAGGCAAAGGGACTGGAGACCGCTTCTGCTTCAGGGAACATTGGTAAACTCTTCAAGCTTCTCTGTATTACTGGTCTCAGGCGACCGCCTGCCAGCGAGACGAGTGGCACACTCATCTAACATTATCATCACCATCATCATAAACAGTAATACATCAGTGGTTCACACTAATGCTTAACTGCCACACAACCATGAAGAAAAAGCAAACCCTTCATAGGAACAGAGAGGAGAAAAATAGAAGGGGACGGGAAGGGACCTAACTACTGAAAATGACTACGTCCATATTCAAACATTCAACATCAAGGTGTATATACCTTGCAAACAACACAACCGAGCTGCAAGTGAGAGTGAGGCGTCATCAGCGAGACAGCTTCCTTACGGCTTTCACTGCCACGCGTCAGTAAATGCACTCACTTCACAGACAACTCGGCCAAACAACGACAACATTCACGCCACTGAGCTCGATTAGCCGCCATCTCACCTAGTGTCTCCAACCACCGACTCTGTGAGTCGCGAGGACCCCAGCCCGGGAGACGAACTCGATCTACAGTGGCCAACCCCTTCGTGAACGACTTCATTTCCCCACGCCAGGTCATTATCTGACCAACTCGCACCTTACACCAGTCTCTCGCAGTGTCAGCGAACGGTGCTCGGTGTGGAAGACGACTAGCTGGCATCCTTAGTACATGACCTAACCATCTAAGCCTGTGCAAACGTAGAGACTG
>QNGE01004434.1:26914-61664 GCA_008508345.1 Paragonimus westermani
TGTTTGTGTTGTGAGTATTCATGGTTGTGTGTGGGCTGAGATACTGCCAGGACGCCCAGACCTAGACAGGAGAACGATTAGGGTTCTCAACCAAAGCCTTTGGCTCAATAGCCTGTGCCGCAAGGCAGCGGGTGGGGGGGGGCGCACCAGAAATGGTACGTTTTTCAGGAAGAGATGCCAACCATCTTCCAACCCCCAACCTGGAGGACCAGGAGACTGTGGTTTGTCAGACCTCTACCTGTTGGCCTGCCTGGTATGAGTAACTCTGTCCAGTTTAGCCCGAAAGGTCATCGAGATGCGCAAGCCGTCACAACGCGTCAAGGTCCAGTCTCACCGTGACGGAATTTCGTGATGGATGATATAACAGAGGAATATCTACGGTACTTGCAAGTCACCGGTTTGAACCTTCTACCTAGTGAAGGAGTGACCGATCTTGATTATGCTAATGACAGGGTGTTGCTGTTTAAAAACTTTCAAGCAGCACAGACAGTGCTAGACATTATTCTGGCGTTCTGCTAAATACCTCCGAATGCGTTTTGCACCCTCAAACTGCAGAGTGTATCTGTAAGACTGCTGTGATTACGTAAGCTCGATGCTGGGTAGTGAAGAAATCGAGGTTGTTGACCAGTGTGTGTACCTGGGGATCTGCATTAGTGGCGGCCATGGAAGTGTAGGGAATGAAAGAGAAGCGCGTATCTCTAAGGTTATGGCAGTATTCGCTAGACTGGGGGCATCACTGGCTACAGAGAGATGTCCCTCTGATGCTTAAGAATTGCGTATATCAGACAACAGTGAGGGCTGTATTGCCTTACAGTAGAGAGACATGGCCGCTCAGGGTGGAAGACATGAACCGTCTTAAGGTATTTGATCACCGATGTCTGTGTTCAATCGCTCGTACTCAGCGAGTAAGTAATGAAGGGGCTAGGGGGTGGGTGTTTGGCACATATTATCAAACGAGTACTTTTGTTCAATTCGCACATTCTACAGACTTACATGCTTATGTCACGTAGTAAGGATGCCAGCTAATCACCTGCCTCACCGAACACTTTTTACCGACGCTGAGACCGACCGGTGTAAGGTGCGAGGTGGACAGATGTTGACCTGGCGTAGATAGATGTAATCGTTCACGAAGTTGTTGGCCAGTGTATGTTGGGTTTGCCTCTGGGCGGGGGTCCTCGCGACTCACAGAGTCGGTGATTGGAGACGTTAAGTGAAACAGCAGCTAACCGAGAACAGTGGCGCGAATGTTGTCGTTGTTTGTCTGAATTGTCTGTGAAGTGAGTGCATTTAATGACGCGAGGCAGTGAAAGCCGTAAGGAAGCTTTCTTGCTGGTGAAGTCTTACCTTTACTTACAGTTCGTTTGTTTGTTCGCAAGGTGTAGATACCTTGGTGTTGAACGGCAACATATAGACGTAGCTATTTTTAATGGTTAACTGCCTTCTCTTCGCGTTCTTTCCTTTCATTCTCTCTCCCTATAGAGTGTTTGCTTGTTAATCTTTATGGTTGTGTGGTAGTTAAGCATCAGTGTGAACCACTTATTTATTGCCGCTTGTGATGATGATAATGATGGTGACTAGGAGAATTGTGGGGCTTATGAGGATCACCGACCGGGAAAGACCGACAGAATGAGGTCGATTCTCAATGTAGTACAGACACCTCGGAGAAGATCGAACTTACACCGGAAATATGTTCCACACCTCGAGTCATTCACTAGCACATCCACTAAACAAGGATGCACGTTTAAGAGGTTACTCGTTGAAATTGCGTAAAGGAATATGCAATTTACTTCATGGACAGAACTGTTTCACGAGTAGGACCTGTTCACGTTGGAACGCATTACCAAACTCTGTGGCTACGGTTGAATCGGTTTTTAGATATTACTCAATCGGCAATTTCGCGAGAGACAACTGGTGTGCACGCACCAAGACCGTCTGTGTGCCCCACACTCGTGTCAACGCTCAAGCTGCGTTCTGATTGCCCGCGCCTTCAACGACCAACTCCTCCTTCGTTCACGCGCTTAAAAATGTGGCTACCGCTTGTAAATATGACAATACAGCATGTACTACTGATTCACGTGTTCTCTCTACCGTTATTTTCCGTAAGACCTACTGCTGATTGAACCCGAATAGAGATACAACAACAACCGACGTCATAATTTTCCTAGTCACTATATTATTAAGGCTGCTGGTCCAGATGACCTTGTGCCGGCATTTTTCAAAGAAGGGGGAGAGGCGTTGATGAAAGCTTTGACTCATTTATTTCAACTTGTGTGGACGACGGAAACTATCCCCTCGAGTTGGGGTCACTCGACAATAGTTCCTATATTCAAGAAAGGTATAAGGGGCTCTTGTGAAGACCACAGAGGAATTAGTTTGACCCCAGTCATTTCTAGGGTTCTAGCATAGCGTTCTGTACAGCACTTTGTATTTTATAATTCTTATTGTTCGCTCTTTTCGCCCTTATCTAACTCACGTGTACAGTCCATGTTTAAATCGAGTTAATCGATTGATTCGATACTCAATACTTCAAAATCTACTTCCGAGGTCGTGAGCCGTGCGTCTTCTCTGCCTTCTGTGTCGCTCGAGTACAGGTTTCGGGAGACTTGAATATCAACGAGATCAATAATCTATCTCAGCAGAAATCTCTTCAAGGTAACATCGCGGATCGTTTTCGTTGAATATTTCATTCCGTGTAGTGGATTTCTAAACTAACACACATTCACGAACTACTGTGAGTCATTTCATTTTGGTTTTTACCACATTTTGGCTCCGCGTTCATGCTCGAGTAATTTGACACTGTTTAGGTCCATTACATAAACTGGTGAGCCCGAATTTTCGTTCACATATTTTTCTTCGTACATTTACGTCTTCTTTTTGGTTCCGTTATCTGTAAGCTCAGAACTCTCAAAATTTTGCGATGATTTCTGATTTCGACACTAGTTAACTTTCCGAGAACGCCATTAACCTTAAATTACCTGCATTTAGTATTTCAAATCCTCGTGTTTGGTTCACTCAGGTGGAAGCAGTTTTTCGATTTTGTAAAATTACTTCACAGTCCACCATGTTCTCTTATGTGGCTACGCAGTTGCCTACAGATATTGCGTCCGAAGTAATCGATATACTTGACCCTATGCCAACTAAGTTCCCATACGATAAACTCAAAGCTGTTGTTTTAAAGCGTACTACGGCATCAGATGAGGTCAAGCTCCAACAATTACTCTCCGGCGTCGACTTGGGTGATCGCACCTCCTCTCAGCTGCTCCGCCACATGAGATTCCTGGTAGGCGATGACAGTATAGGTGATTCCATCCTCAGGCAACTGTGGGTCAAATGCCTCCCGCTCAACACCTCGGTCATTTTGTCAGTACAAGACCCCGACACCCCATTAGAAAAGTTAGCAGAGACGGCGGACAAGGTCCACAAGTGTTCCTTCAAGCGTTCCATCAAAAATGTGCAAGACCCTTCTCCTTATGCCGATGCACAACAAGAAACGCTTGATAATCTCCAACGGCAGGTGTCTCAGCTAACACTCACTGTGAATAACTTAGCTGGACGCCTCATGAAGGGCCGCAAATTTTCGCGCACTCGACCCCGCTCTTGCTCGCGATCTCGTATAGTAAAGCCGCAAACCTCTGAAATCTGTTACTACCACAGACGTTTCGGTGACAATGCCCGCAAATGCGCACACCCATGTGCATATAACAGTCCGCGCACTAAGGACAACACCAACCAGGGAAACGACCCGGCCAGCCAGTAATGGCGACAGCTGCCGCTGGCCAACCCAAGAGTCGCCTGTTTTATGTCCAAGATAACTCCACTGGACTTCGTTTCCTTATTGACACCGGTGCAGAGGTCAGCGTTATACCCCCAGGTAAAATTAAACGCGATCTCAAACCCGCTGAGTACACCCTACAGGCGGCCAACAATTCCAAAATCGTGACCTACGGTCAGCATCACTTGACGGTCGATCTTGGACTGCGTCGAAGTTTTCCTTGGATTTTCATCATCGCCGACGTTCAGCACCCAATTATCGGCATCGATTTTCTCACCAGGTACGGTTTGGCTGTTGATCTCAGCCGCCGGAAACTCGTTGACAGCACCACTACTTTGTGTGTTCAAGGTAAAGCCACCACCATCAACTCGATCGGACTTCGAATGGCTTTACCGGATGCCAACCAGTATACAGATCTGCTGAAACAGTTTCCAGGAATCTATCAACCTACACCTAGTATCACGACACCAAAACATGATGTTTCACATCACATCGTCACCAAGGGACCACCCAAATTCGCACGTCCGCGTCGACTGCCTCCGGAAAAGTTGAAGATCGCCAAAGCGGAATTTGCGGAAATGCTACGTTTAGGAATCATCCGTCCTTCAAACAGCCCGTGGTCATCGCCTCTGCACATGGTCCCCAAGAAGACTGCAGGAGACTGGAGACCATGCGGTGACTACCGAGCATTGAACAGCGCCACCGTGCCGGACCGTTATCCAATTCCGCATATTCATGACTTTTCCATTGGCCTTTCCGGGAAAGAGATCTTTTCCAAAATAGATCTAATCAAGGCGTACCTCCAAATTCCTGTGGCTCCCGATGACATCGCTAAAACAGCGATCACAACCCCATTTGGCCTATTCGAATTTGTTCGTATGCCTTTTGGCCTCCGCAACGCTGCCCAAACATTTCAACGTTTTATGGACCAAGTCTTACACGGACTAGACTTTGTGTTTGTCTACATTGACGACATACTCGTTGCCAGCAACAATGCGCAGGAGCACCTATCTCATCTGAAGGCTGTCTTTGAACGTTTGGATCACCATGGCGTCACCATCAACACAGCCAAATGCGTCTTCGGTGTTTCCTCCATCGACTTCCTCGGTCATCGAATCGACAAAGACGGTATCAGGCCATTGCCGGAGAAAACCAACGCAATTTCGGATTATCCATTGCCTCAGTCTATCAAGAGTCTCCGTCGGTTTTTGGGGATTGTTAATTATTATTGTCGCTTCATCCCCAATTGCTCTGACACGTTGAAACCCCTGACTGATTTGCTGCAGAATAACCCCAAAAAGTTCGTCCTTACCCCAGAGGCCACCAGCGCTTTCACTTCCGTCAAGCAGGCCCTGGCAAACGCCACATCTCTCGGCTATCTCAGTACTGACGAACGTGCACGCTTGGTTTTAAAGACCGACGCATCTCAGTCCGCTGTCGGCGCCGTTCTACAGCAAGTCATTGGCAATGAAATCCGACCACTATCCTTTTTCTCCCGGAAGCTACAGCCTGCCCAAACGAGGTACAGTACCTTCGGCAGAGAACTGTTGGCTATCTACCTCGCCGTTAAACATTTTCGACACGTGTTAGAAGGACGCCAGTTTACCATCCTTACTGATCACAAACCGTTAACACACGCCTTCAGCACTGCGCCAGACAGGTACTCCCCGAGAGAGACCCGCCACTTAGACTTTCTCTCTCAGTTCACGACGGACATCCGTTACATCGATGGTCCAAGCAACCTAGTCGCAGATGCTCTGTCTCGTATGCATGTCCATCACCTATCGGCATCTTTTATCGACCTAGAGGCCATGGCGGCGGCCCAACAAAACGATGCAGAATTTAATCACCTGCTTTCTCATCCATCCCTGAAATTCATTCAACTGCCCCTCCTGCACTGCGAATCTAAAATTTACTGTGAAATCTCGACCGGTAAACCTCGACCCTACGTCCCCTCCAGCTACCGGCGAAAACTTTTTGATCATTTTCACTCTATCTCTCATCCCAGTATCCGTTCTACCGTTAAACTTATTACTGACCGTTTCATCTGGCCGAACACGCGCAAGGACCTACGCGATCGGGCCAAACATTGTCTGTCTTGCCAACGAAGTAAGGTACACCGGCACACCATCACCACACCTGGCAATTTCAGTGTACCTGACGCCCGTTTCAAACACGTTCACGTTGACATAGTAGGGCCACTTCCACCATCGAATGGCTTTACTCATTTGTTGACTTACATCGATCGTTTCACACGCTGGCCACAAACAACGCCCAAACGCGATCTCTCAGCTGAAAATATCGCACGGACATTTTTGGAAACCTGGGTATCCTCTTTCGGCGTATCTGCTTCTGTCACTACTGATCGCGGTTCTCAGTTCACATCCACGCTGTTTCGTGATCTGCAGCACTTACTCGGCTGTGAACACTTTCGGACAACCGCTTACCATCCGGCGTCAAATGGCTTAGTGGAACGATTCCATTGTCAACTTAAAGCCGCCATCCTTGCTACAGCGTCTAGCCCAAACCGTTAAATTCACTCAAGATACTGTTGTGCAATCGAAAGCTAAGGTTACTAGCTATCCGCGAATCGGTGCTTATCCGGACTTGCCAGCCGACGTTACGTGTACAAAAGTGATTGAGGCTACCCATCAGGTTGCCATGGCCTTGATTACGTTATACTTGATGTGGTTCCAAGCGTGTCTGTTCCCTGCATGTCCTTGTCTGTATGATGTGTATAACTGGCCTGGTTTACGTTTGTGACTGAACGAAATGTTAACATATCGCAGTATATGTCTTCTTGCTGCTCTGACGAACTGGTAAAAGAGAACTCAGTGTTTCAAACATCTTCAGGAACGCAACTTAAAATGATTTGACTCATCAGCAAAAGGTTGGGGATTCAGAGCAAAACTCGCTTTTAGTACTTCTTTTTGTGGCAGCAGACCCAAAGCCGTACATGAATGAAAAAGCTGCAATCAATTGTGGTGTTCGACTTAAATGTTCTGTGTCCCCGAACATCTATTGATAAAATAAAACGCTGTTCTGATAGCCAAGAGTTAGGCGAGTAGCAGTGGAATCGATACAGTTAGGTTGTTGTGGTGGCTTATTCAGCTCACATAAACAGGATCACGTTTGCTTGATATGATCGAAATTAACTGATCAAGGTCTGCTAGTCATGTTGTGCTTTCCTTATCTGTAAAGAGCTGAGTTGAAAATCGATCAGTACTTATTACTCACACTGATGAACGTATGATGTTGGTTTAGAGTTGGTTAGAAGTTCAAATTAGATCATAACCCTCATTTACTTTCGAAAACGGAGAAAGTTGACCACAGTTAAAATCCCAGTCTGTGGACCCTGATTCCTATTTTCAAGATCAAAATGAAGAGGTTTATCCGTAGACTGATTGTGGTGGATATTGCCTACGTTATGTTTCTGTCCGTTCTCCTGCTGTACTCTGAACCATGTAACATGTTTAGCTGGTGGTCAACAATCTGACCACTGGCTATGGTTCACCGCTGCATAAAATTTTACCTGGTGGTAGTCAGTTTTAGCATTTATACTCTGTGGTCATCGTGTTATAGAGAGGTGACAATGATTACGTTACCGATATTGACACTGGCTTCTAGTGTGACGTTCGCAAGCTACATGTTTAGGTTGCTCTAGATAGCATCATTACTGTCCACCATCAAGGAGCTTAACCAAGAATGCGGAACTGATGGTACATGTGTCCGCAACATAAAAGACGAACAATAACGCTGTACTCCGTTCACAATCTTCATTTAGGAGACATAATAAGAATGGGGGAACCCACTGAGTGTGTACTGCAATTCTACGTACGTCCTTTGGGCATCCAGTGAAAACAAAGATTGATGATATATGACTAAAATGGGTTACCTCTGACGAAAAACAGTAACCATGAACTAAAGAGGACACAAAACGTTTGTACTAAGACGGGAAGATATGTCAATTAACTGCTTAATGTCACGAGTGCTTGATGCTTGAAGAATGCTGATATTTCCTGATCCTTACTACTATACATGCATTATAAAATCAATCGTTTTGCTGTGTGTCAGACAATCATTTAGCCGCCGTTTTTTGTTGTATTGTCTCAACAGAAATATGTGGAAAATTGAATCATAACATTAATAATAATAGATTTTTCATTTAGTACTTAATAGGCTAATGGTAATCACTAAGCTGTACAGTAAATGCCGTAGAGCTGTATGCTCAGTTTTCAAAGCAACGATCTGTATCAAACAGATAGAGAATAACACAACGTTACGAGCAAGTTGTGATACTCTGCGTTTCCACTACCTCGGGTGGCCTTCCTCATTTCTGACCACTTCCTCACTTCTGACCAATCAGAAGACCAAACCGAAGGTGGTCCAAATGATGAGCCGAACAGTACAGGGATGCGCGGGATGTAGGCACGTGAACGTGGAGGCGCATAAGTGGAGTGCCAGAGATTTGGCACAAGGGTTGAAGGTCACACACAAGTGTACTTTGTTAGGCTTTGTCACACTATTTTTTCGAGGTGCTGGCGTCTTCCCAGACAGAATGTATGAGAAGAAAAGGCTCTGTTGAAAGTAAGGGGAGAGAGAGATGCAGGAGGAAAAAACTGCACCATATACACAGAGGTTCACAAAAGGACGCCAGTGACATCCATTCTTCAACATATCAGGCAGCCTCTTCAACCAGATCTGTGCATAACCTTCTGGCCCTCAGTCAGAAAGCCAGGAACGTTGTGGTGAAGCTTTGAAGTGGATGATTTCGTGCCTTGAGCTCAAATCAAACGATTACCACTGGATTGCTGCATTCAGGTTAACCCGCTACTGGTGAACAATGGACGGTGTGGTAATCGGTGGGTTGACAGTTGTAGGACGCGTCAAAGGTAGTGAAGCCTGTTAGATGAGGTACTTATGTTCAGTTGTCCTCACAGTCTATCCGCCCTGAAGACACGTCCGCGAAGTTTGTTGCTGTTAGCACGATAGTCTCATTACCCGGACACTGCAAATATCCTTGAGAAATAGTTACGCTTCGAAGCCGTGCAGAAAGAACTGTTGCTGGAACGGAACTACACAAGTGGGATTTCACTGTAGGGCACAGACCACGTTGGCAGCACAGGTGGTCTTAAGTGGATAACTGTACCCGAGATGTGGGTGTACGATCTGCGATCTCATCAGCAGTTACACCACCAAAATGTAGCTACCGAAGTTAAATGAACTTCTCAACTAACCCAAAAGATGAAAACAGATGTGGAGTTCGTGCCACAACATGTTGCAGTTAAAAGGGGCATACATCACACAAAACCGATCAGCTGAAGCCTGTAATCTATCCGAGGTGTTCTGAGGTGCACGTTTAATCTTACAGTTTGGAGCAAAATCGTTTTCATACTCTGTTTCTCGAGATGAGCTTCTCAGATTATTCCAGTCCCATCGTATTAGTAGTCTGTGCTTTTGGTAACTGAAAAGTTGAACAAGAAGTGGTAGATCACGTAAGCTTGCTGCAACTCACCTCAGATGCTTAGGGCCAGCGATACGCTGCCATAAGCCGTGACCCCTCATGAGTTCTGACAGCAAAATTTTTAACGATATTGTCGCAAACTTGTATTAGGTTCGTCTTTGGCGGTCAGTTTCGGGGTAAGGACCTACCAAGTGAAAGGCCCCAATGACGATTAAAAAGTTGAAAATTGTTGACTTTCTCTGAGAAAGGTGGGTTGTGAAAATGTGATTAATATATCTATGGTCTTGGTGAATTTAGGTTGCTCTTGATGGATATTTTGCTCACGCTTCATTATTACTCCACAAAGCGCAATGATTACAATCATATTTTGGCATAGTGGGAGTCAGTCTGATCCCCAAGTAGTGGCTACATGACTCAGGCAAGCCGTTTTCGAAAACCGGAATGCTGTTAGCCCAGACCCAGTAGTTTGGAGCGTCTTTACCGACCTGGAGTTTTAGAAGCAGAACCATCAGCTGTTTGTCCAAGGCGTGACCTCCATTGGTAAAAACCTAAGGGGATTTCACCTGGCCCGGATGCACTGTGATGTTTCAAGAGTTTGGTCTTAAATGGGACTTTTATTTCGGAAGACGGTAAAACTACAACAGGCCGATAAGCACTAAGAGTGCTCGAAGGCGTAGCCAAGTGTGCAAGTAGTACACTAAGCTGCTATTAAAAGCGTTAAGCTCAGCATCCCCAGCGTCTCCATTTGCGTTGTAGATTGCTTTGCTCATACCTGGTCTTTTGCTAACTGTTTTCACAGTGACATGAAGAAGAGTGTCAAGAATTTGGAGTGAGCCTACGGGAACCCAACTGGTGGAAGCCGAGCAAACGATAGTACCACAAGGAACAAGATGATAGTAATCCATGACATGCCGTATTTGTGCCCACTGAGCCTCTGCGTCGTCCCATTAACGGGGTTCCATCGTGGGGACAAGCGTGCTCTGATACGTGTAGACCTCTCCCGTTCTTGCTGGTTTGGACACAGCAGTCTGTGTTTAACGGCAACGCGGTGTGTCTTCGAAAAGTAAAACAAAACGGACTGTGATGAACAGATTGGGAATAACACAACGTTACGAGCAAGTTGTAATACTCTACGTTTCAACCACCTCGGGTGGCTTTCCTCAGGATTTCGATTACAACACTCCTGAGGAAGGCCACCCGAGGTGGTTGAAACGTAGAGTATTACAACTTGCTCGTAACGTTGTGTTATGCCCAATCTGTTTATCAATAACATGCTAAACACGACACCCAAACTACTCAACTTCATTCATACTAAATTTGGTGCAGATATCTTAAAACCGGACTCACATCAACGTATGCCTATTCTCCACGCACCTGCTCTAGGTTGAGTTGCAGTCTTAAAAACACCTGGGTGATCGATAGCTAACTGCTGTACTGGTGATGGAGATTAACACATGGTGAACCGGCTCTTAGAGCATCAGAATAAGTGCACTTCAGAAGCATATCGTTTTATCAGAAAGCTGCACTAAACGTTCACAGACATCAGTTAGACATAGACCGCAAGGGTGCTGGCCACCTAAGTCACGCGCATTAGTACCTAACGTTTATTCACGCCTGTAGTCGGTACTAGAATATCCGCTCGCCAGACGATGTCCAGAAGGTAATAAGCTGGTGATAAACTCATTTTCGACTAATTCTGGCCTACACTCCGTAAGATCATACGCAAAAACAACACACAGACAGCTTTTCTAGCTAGTACCTGTTGATGGTCTAACCGTAAGTTCCAGTCTGATTGTGAAAAGGCGTCTGCTGACCGGTATCCATTCCATAGATGAATTCCTTGCCTATGCGCTTATAGCAACTCAAACACCGGCTGGTTCCGTAGGATTTCCAGATAGGAGTGTGTTGTACGTGCATAGTCAACCAGCCGACGGAGCGTGGAGAATTAGTATATCAGAATCGTGAAGCCATGCTTCATCAAGACAACAGATATCGGTAACGAGGGTCTCCAACATATGTGCACGAGCAGCCTGTAGGCCCATGTTTACTAGTGTTGTATAACAGGCAGTTTCGTTGTGAGTAGTATACTACTCACAAGTAGTATATTACCCACAGACGACATTCAGGAACAAAAGGACAAGCCCCGAACAAGACGGACAATAAGAGACTATCGGAACAGTATGTACGTGCTGTGTGAGAACTTTCATCAAGGCGAATGACAACCTACTGTCACCCAATGTATGTGAGTGCATGTGTGTCGTGCAAATGAGTGTACGCGTTTGTGGTTTGGTTTTTGATATGACCTGTACGGAAGTTTGCGCAATAAACCGACTTGCTGACCAAGCGTGGGTATAACACTAGTGTTTGGACATTGAGGGTGACAGGCTTAAATTATTTCGAGTGGGAATATGGGAGTTCGTGTCGGTCAGGGGGAAATACTTCCCTGATGGTTTACACACTGTCATTCTCTTTATGACTACCGTTACGTGCAACAAATGAGGCAGATGATGTGTGTTCGGAAACGAGACTGACGGGCCACTCAGTAAAAAGGAGGTAATGCATAAGGGGAATGTGGTAAGTTGTTGTGGTTTGGCGGACTGTGATGTAAGAGAGAGAGACCGGACATTGGCATCTTGGCCAAAGAAACATGCTGAAAATAACAGACGAAATTCTTAATTAACAATAAATCCATAAGCTCACCTTCTGTTCTCACCCTGACTATCTGCATTTAGCGTGGGGGTCTGAAGACACGATAATTGAATAAATATCACTAATTCAGAGTGCCTTCCGTGAAAGAAATATACTACCCACATTTGCCACGCAGTGAGTATCACTGATCAGTCCACGGGACAAAATAACATGGTAGCAGCGACTTGCTCAACTGGTTTATTGTTAAGCGTACCGGGTCGTTATATGATTATTTCGTGTCCACTGCTGTCATTCTCAATTAATGAGAGCAACCCGATAGTAGGCAAGGAGTTGTCTTCTTTTTCATCATCAGGTTGAATAGATGTGAAAATGTTAGATAGGTTGGGTCCGAAAAGTGTAAACAAACGTGGCAAGGAAGAAACGGTAAGCAGGTAGGTCTTGAACACCCAACTATGAAGACAATGAACTGCGTGTTTGCTTACAACTACGCAGTCGGACTGAGAGTTAAGGGGAGTAATCGTCGACACGGACTTCTTATTGTAAAGGTCATTCTCGGATACTAATGGATTTGGCAACAAACAATATCCGGAATCTCAATATCTTCGAGTTAATACATGGTAATCGGAGTTTAACGGGAGCTTACGTAAGACTAGCTACATGGTAGGTTGCTTTGATTGACCATTTTAATCTATCTATGAGGAATTCAGCTATAAGATATCTCTCGAAGGGATGAGCCCACATGGATGATACGTCTGCGTAATCAGTCTGTAAAAACACTTACTGCAAAATCAGAGAGTCGCGGTTGGATAATTTTCCAGAATGTAGGCAAACTATGAAAAGAAGGTGCTTCAATTAATAGAATGGAATACAGCAGACAGATATGGATAAAAAAGTACAGCCACTTTAATATCTTTATGCTAATGAATCAACGGCCAAACCTCACACCGAATACAGCTTCAAAGATGTTGAATGTAAGTGCCATTGGCATTTTGAAACCAAGATGGATTCCCCCACAAGTTTTCCAGCAGGAGAGCTTTCTGATATGTTTCGTCAAAAAAACAATGCAAACTGTAGTGCATAAGTAAGATATCCGCACCAAATATAGTACGAATGAAGTTGAATAGTTTGGGCGTCGTGTTCAACATGTTATTGATATACAGATCGGGAGTAACACAACGTTTCGAGCAAGTTGTAATACTCTACGTTTCAACCACCTCGGGTGGCCTTCCTCAGGAGTGTTGTAATCGAAATCCAATGTAGTGCATAAGCTTTGACAATTGTCTCTGACTAGGAACTATATTCTCATTGTTCATCCTTTCAGAGTAGACCTGATGTTTACAGTGACCATGCGTAAGTTCAGTGAAGCAATCAAGATGACCTACTTTGCAGGTTAATTGTGCACACGCTTCCCCCGTAGCTAGTCCGAATGACAAAACTCGGGGGCAAACCTCTACGTTCTACAACCAAGTTTTGTACGAACCCAAGTGTATTTCTGCTGTGGTGAGTTTTAAGATGGTAGTTTAACTATTCAATGGAGTAAACCATCAAAATCTCTCGTTTTTGAACAGCGGTTTCGTTAAAACGGTTTAGCGCTCTGCTTTTGTCCGCTTGGCCGGCACCAACCATTCTGTGGATGCTTTTCTGCTTATCAGACGAATGCCAGAAAATCGACCCAATAGAATGAGATTCCGGATGTTGATTGATGCCAAGACCATCAGTATCCGATTTCAAAACCTGACCTCAACGATCACAAGAAGTTGGTAGGGATGAAAAATTAATTGGCTAACAACCCGATTACGTAACTACTTGCAAACCTGCAAACCACTATTTTGTTCACAGATTTCCCTACTTATCCTGTTTACTATCTACTCGTTTGTTTCGTTATAATTTGGCGTATGATCAGCCAAAGAAAACAAACTTTGTTCGTTACTTTGTCACTGTTGTGATTCTAATGGGTATTTCGGACGAATTTTGTGATGACTCTCCATTCATTTGCTGTTTACTCGCAAAAGCACTTAGATTAAATTTTGTATTTTACTTTCGCTTGTTCCTCTATAAATTAAAATTTGCAACTTGAAAATTGACTAGGATTATCTAAGAAACCGACTGTCTGAGAATCATTTCTCATACTATCGTCTATATGGTTGTAACCAGAACCGGCGTTCTTTGTATTACTGACACAGACAACAATTCATCACGGTTTGTAATTTCGAGGTTAGAAGCACGCGGATACCTATCCTCTCACCACGGGTGGTCAATATGGGAAGACTGCAATATTCTCTCTATTGCCCATTGCAAAACAACGTTTACCTGCCACTTAAGTTGTCATCCCAACCCATGTTTGTGCGTGGTCGTCCACCGAAACAATAACGGTTTGCTCCCCATAGCCAGGACGCCGCCCGACTGACCTTGAAAACCAGACGTACTTCACGTGATATGCGGCCGGACAACGCCACACCTAGCAGTCATGTCGAGACTCAAAGTGGCTAAGTTTCAAGCTAAACTGGGAAGGCAACGTTGTGAGAAAAATGTTTTATCCGAACAGGCTGCGTGAATGTAGCTAGCCAAGCTTGCATTGATTGTCAACCGCCTTTCAGCCCGAGAGTTGAGTCACTTCGGAGTAACTTACCGTTGGGAGGTAAGCTTACAGAACCACAGGACAAGCTTGCGTTAGGTAGCCAGAATGAAGGACAGTTACGGTAATTCGATAATGATGATTCCCCCCGAGTATCGTCGCTCTGGTGCACTCACAGATTGTACCCACTGCTTATACTCTGACAGCCAATTGTTACTCACACCTGCTGACGACAAACAATGTTTAATCGAATCTACGGAAAACTGACAAATGTAGGAGAACTTGGGAAAGACGATTTCTGAATATGGTGTTAAAATCTAACATTTTACCAACATATGACCAAAGCGCTTCCTTATTACCATCCGTGGGTTCCTGAAGTCCATGATTTTTGTCCGGGGATAAAAGCAAACAAAATTCAACATTTTCATTCCTAAATAATGTCAGCAAATCATACTTTGTTGCGTATATGATGTATTATTGTGTGCCAGCAACGAAAGTTGATATATCATGAGATGCTGGCATGGTAGTGACATGTACCCTTTAAGTGTTATTCTACAACCGAAATCCGAAATTGCTCACGTTCTTCGAGGTAATATTAATCAGTACTCATCGTCCGACCTGGTATGTGTGCGTCAACCGTTTACTCGGGCAGTTTGTCTGTCTTGAAATAAGCAATAACCTTTCTTTAAAGCCACCCTAACCGCTGTTCGTTTCCATTGTTGTCGACATGCGCACATCACATATATTCTTGTTATATGCTGGTGAATAATGGTGTTGATCAGAATGCTGAAGTCTTGCGTCATTTAGTTCCTTTTGGTGTTGACCTCTTGCATTTCCTTTAATATCAACAGTCACAAACAAGTAACATACAATGGCATGGTGACTCCTAGTTGAACGAGTCGGTCTATGAATCTCAGCCGATCAACTTTAATGTGGGCAACTTCTTGTACGAACCATCCCTGTGTGCTTAAGATTAGGAGATGATATCCGGTCAAAAGAACTTCGATGAACATAGAAAAAACGAGGGTGGTGTCGCGTTCTAACACCATGAACGATACATAAAACCTGTTGACTGTTTTATACAGTCGAAAGGTAGTATAGGTAGTTAAATAGCTGAATGCATGTGACTGTTAGTTGGCTGTCAACCCCGTTGATTGCGGTATATGAATGACAGATATGGACAACTAACTACTGTACAATCATAAAAGAAAAGGGGAAAGTGAGCAACGGCTTTTAATATTAAATCAAATGAAAGGGATGTAACTAAGTATATTAGGACTTTATGTCTGAACTCAGTCATATCACAAGAAGGTGGTTACTCATTGTAGACACATAATCGGGGTGTATGTACGCGTAATGTCTTATCCGAGTTACAGTGTTCTTGTGACTTTCTCGGCTTCGCTTCACTAATAACATTTACTTCACAGACTTTGTATACAAGGTACAGCGACTCATATGCCACTGCACTTGATTAACCGCCACATTCCCAAATGTTCTCAACCACTGACTTTGTGAATCATCAGGGCATCTTTCTAAGAACCGAATTTTATCTGTCGAGGCCGATATACTGTGTTCACATCTGCATGCGGCTTCTGTGAGCTCACTTCAAATTTCGTCACAGTCGCTTACGATATCCTCCACAAGTGCTCAGCGCGGGAGACAGTTCTCCGGCAGTCTTAATACAACGCCCCACAACTTTAATCTATGCATCGTCGAAGACTTTGCGATGAACTCACTTGAACAAAACTACCAAACATCCATCCCGCAACTTCAAGGCTACGTATCAGCCGGTGCTGCAGGGTGCGTGCGAGTGAACTCAGATATCGATGGTCGAATACCTGAAAGAGGTTTACTTCCTACTTTCTGAGTTGTCGTGGGTCAGAGCCGTGGAGCAACACTTATTCGTAGGTGTCTTATGTACGCTATCCCACGTCTCCAATGCAGATTGTATTGCATGGCGCAACATTAGTCACCTTTTTCCCTCTAAATGACAAACTGAGAAACAGCCTACTCTGGGGAGTTACTTACACTGAGTTTCTGACTATCCTCATCTTGCTACGAACGTCACTAAAATTTTGGGGGTAGTTGTTAGTCAGAAATATTCCTTATTCATTGTTTCATATATGCAAGTGTAAACGAATAACTCTAAGAATCCACTAGTTTAGCTACCCTGCTGTAATTATTGTTACTGTGGCAACCGGTCTGTACAAAACGCGATTTATGGGCCAATGTATTGACGCCTTATCTGTTTGCTCCGTTGATCGGCCCGAGTAATTATACTGACCCGGGAGAATGATTTGTCGTGCAGTATACCTTATAAGATGTGCTCGTGTTGGTCAGTAGGCTATCCGCCTTAGATGGTGAACAAACTGTTACCGGTCGTTAGTTTTGTTTATCAAAAACTTCTCACCCCTGACGTAGAATTTTAATCACACCTGAAGTTTCACAAGGGAAGCAGTACCAGATGATCGAACACTTATAAGATCGCAAGCTATGAACTTTCAGCCGCTTTCAAATGTATCTATTAATAGCACTGTATCCAGCTGTCCACTTACTATTCTGGTATAGTGCAGTGAAATGCTGTCTTGCTTGAATGAGATCTTGCAAGGATGCCGAGCTACTTTTGAGCTATTCGTTTATACAAATATCTCAGAAGTAAACTGATGGATACCAGGAAGCTCATGGTTTGTGGCACGGTTCAGAAGAAAGGTGGTCTGCTTTTCCCAGCTCCTGGTATATTTGTCCATACCGTACGTGCTTGGTCGTAATGTTTGCAAGTGGACACGTGAAAACAAGGGTTGACATCGAGCCAACAGTTTTACTCCTATATCAGTTAAACATAATGTAGACTCATCTATGAGCAGGGTAGAGACTATGTCATATTGTTTAATGATCTATGGACGAAATGTCTCTTGTCACTTCACTTCTCCAAGCTGTGGCTCTTAAATCTGTATCCCATAGTGTGGACGAATCTAGTTTGCATCCAAAATTCTGGTACTGTATACTGTTTGTTGGGAACTCGTCAGTGATGATTACATTACTGTCTTTTAATACCCACAATAATTTGGTCTGCCAGATAGTTGGCATTCGTAAGATATGACCAGGCCAAGGAAGCTTACGAAACGTGATCATATTGCCCAATGGCTGACAGAGTCTATCCATCTTGAAGACATGTTTGAACTGCGTCAGTGCTGGCACAATGTTCCGACCACACGCCGCTGGTGATTCAGAAATACCAATGGTCGAAATTGGATCCTCTGGGATCACCTTCCTCCTGTTTACTTAGCGGTCACGTAGTATGGCGAACGTACGTTTTCGTTAGGTAATCGTCGCATCAATACAATTATACGGGATACCAGCAAATGAACTACGCTTTCTAATTTGTGAAAACCAAGGTCACAGCGGTCTCTTAGACAGATTCATTGCACAAAATATGATTACCTCACTAACTAAGGACATCAGTTTTAGTGTTGGCAAGAAACTTGTGTTCATCTTACTTCCGTTCACAGGAGACAAAGCCACTAAATAGGTTTTTATGACAGCTCAACGATCAGTCGGCTGTTTCTTGCAGGCTACCAGACTTGGAAGCCTCGACAGAGCAAATTCTCAGGTATTTACCTGTTAGAATAGCGTGAATGCACCTAAATGTGAAAGTTGTGAAAGTTTTGATCAATCAGGTACTGACATAAAGTGAGATCAGCGAGTGTACTGTCGCACACCGTTGAACTTTTCCTCAGAATATTATTCGACAGGCTGTATGTAGCTGACTTTCTTGAGGATGGTAGGAAATATTATCTGCTAGTTTTGCGAAACCTACAGAAGTGTTACAATTTAGACACTGGAAGAAAATCAGCATTTCCGTAAAGAAAGGCTGTTCATAATATGGGAGTTCCTGGACTAGCAAAATGACCGTGAATACATCTTTTTTCCCTTCCATACTCATAAAACACGGTAAGTTCCCGGGTATTTACAAGGAACTTAAAGAAAAATACATCGGTGTAACGTATATAAGACCATAATAGGTAAACAAGTCATTCTGAACAATACTCACAAGAAAACACAACAATGTTCCACTTATTCTATACTGTACGTTGCTAGTATCGTATTCAAAAGGCGAATAAGCCATGATTACGGAGCGATTCGTTAAAGTGAATACAACCAACCTTTCATGAGGCAACCTCGTTGATCACTGTGCTATTGTCCTCATATGTAGACAATCAGCTATATTCGCCTGAAACCTATGTTCAGGTTGCTTTATCGCCTCAAGAGGACACACAATAACTGTCCTGCTAACTTCAACCGATAACCCTGTGACTGCTACCTTCATTAAGTTATCACCATAGTAATCAATAAATTTCTTAAACGTAATCCTGAGAACTGGTAAGCAGTGTGAGAGGTTGGTTGATACCAACTAAATATCATTCACTAATAATTGCAATTCTGGGGGATAGCATTGAAGTATTTCCACCGACAGAGGCAAGTCGAGCATCAGTCAAAAGTACAACGCGTCTATTGAGCACAGAATATAGACGCCAGCGTCATCCACGAGGGAACCTCACTTGTATCTCGTGAAGTAACTACATTGACAGTACACCCGGACAGTTGAGGACACGCATACGTGACTATATACTGAAAAAGATTTACCGGTTCGTCAAACGGAATTGTTTGCAATGTCACTTCTTATGCCTCCGTGTAGCTTGGGATCAGCGCAGTGCTTTTTATGTTTTCTGAGTGATGTGTCGTCGAAAACCATGGCAGGTTTTGAAAGTCAAAGTGGACATGACAGTCCGCAGCACAGACCCAAAATTATGAGAAAATTTATTGCAAAAATCTTATCAGCGGATGTGTTTGCATGCAAACCCAAGAAACGTTCACAGATCAGGCATTACATGAACATATTTATAAGTACATAACACCTTAAATTGGGTATTAAAAGCATAGGTGTTATGGTATACTTAATGTCGCGAGAAATAATGTAAATTCTACCATATTCCGGCATCCCTTTATCACAGCTGAAAGCACAATGCTTTTTCATTCTTTCATTATTTCCGTCACTCTGACTGCAAACATTCATCACTTGACCTTTCATCCATGTTCTATGATATCACCGTATCAAGTTAGCACTAATAGTAATGTGACACTACTTTGTCACTACATGTATGAAGTCACTGGCTTACCGTTATCAAAAATGCTATCTTCGCTCCTGTTGTTATGTCTGCCTGCTGTAAACAGTTTGTGCCATTTTCACTACAATAAATATTGGCGTGCGAACGAGTGTTCTTGTAATATAAGTCCCAATTTCAGTTGCACGATAGAATTGCAACCTAAGTTCATAAAGTCTTCGCGTCTGGGCTCAAACAATCAACGACGAATAGGCAACCGACGTACACATAAAAGTGTGTTACACACTGCAAGGTTTATGATCCTTACATCACAGATAATTCAATCGACCAGCGGCAACAAATATTTCAATGAACCCGAGTAAACCGTCCCAAAAAATTTACAGCCACTGATTCTTAAAGGTAATGGATCTATTGCAATGGAGATGCATACAAATTACAATGACTGAATTATCGGTAATCGATCTAAGATGCAACCTAATTTCACCATCATTTTAGCCTCTTCGGTAATGAGTATTCGTATCAACAGACGATTCTCTGGAATCCTCAGTGCATGATTAATGTATTCTTCAGGAATGACCAACTGAAGTGGGACATTTCCAGCTCACACCCGTCCTCCTTCTAGCGTCACTGTTATTAACCCACTAGTAAAACCTGACATGATCAAATGAGCACAAACATCGGTGGTCAAAGTATCTGAGAGTAGGTTGAGTGTTACTTCCTAAGGGTTATTTTTACAGCAGGACAGCACTTCTGGTCTCATGATCGTTATACTCACGCACTCAGTATGTTTAGAACACCTGCGTTTTTCTGCAACGATGACCAGTACTGACAAAACGTCTTAGGTATGCAGATACAAAACCTTATTTACTTGCCTTTGTCGCCAGTGATACAGTTTCCCAAGCGCACGAACAAGTGTGTTATCTCCATAACTTTACTATCCAACGGTGTACTTAGATAGCCGCAACACTCCTGGAGAAATTCTTGATGCATCAGGACTTATTGGCTAACATAATATGAATTGTTTGAAATTAGCAGACAGTGAATTTCAGAACTTTTCTTTATGAACTTGTACTCTTGCAAATCACAATTACTTATAAGAATAAATCTTTCAATTCCGGTCGTGGTAATTTAGATGCAAGTATTTATAAGCTCGGTATCCGTGACATATCAGTTCTTTATGCGTGAAAAATTTGACGGGCATTTTTTGGGGCAAAGCATCATAAGGGAAAAATAACACATTCACAGAATATCTTGGAAAAATTTGAGCCGGGAAAAAGTTGGTTCTGAGATTGAAAAAAATACAATCTTCTGAAAATCTCCAAACTATTTGGTTGTAAAAGACCGTGTGGAAATAACGAATTTAGATGGGCTCAAAGCGTGTAACAGAACAGCACTCTGAAATACAGAACTCACTCAAGTCAATCAGAAGGGAGTAAATATGGCGCAGACAATAGGCGTTGTCATGGTTTTTTTAACACATCGAGTGAATTGCGTCAAATATCTCTTTAGTGCGCACATGCAGAAGAACAACTCTAACATCAGCCACGTGTAAAACTATGTCTATATGCGCGTGTATAGGCAAGCATGAATGTAATCAGAAATTTCCCACGGTGTCCTTTAAATCTGCCGCTTTGTTCTCATATGCTTGTGACCTCTGACTGTTTGATTTCCGAACTGCTAGGCCACTGGAGACAGTGTTTGTCACTGCTTCTGGTTCTGTTACATCCACTGCTGCAGATTCTTGAAATTGCAAAATCCGTTCTATTTCACGTTTCCGTTTTTTTCGTTTGCGAATACGCTTATAAGTGAAAATAGCGAAAAATACCACGGTAGTTGCACATCCAATGGTAAACAACGCAATACCCCCGATCATCTTGGCTCGGTTACCCTGATCTTCTCCAGATCCCCACATACATCCTCCGATAAGCAATCCGAGGACAGAGAAGAGAAACAAAAAGAAAAGCACTGGTTCCCCTTCAAACAAAAGCATACTTGCTTTTGCGATGCACGATTAGGTACACCAGCAGCGAAATACTCATCAAAGAGTTGAATTCATTTCATATTGCAGTATGCACTCACATTAGCTTCTTGCTTATTCTTTATTGGGTGTATACTCAGCAGCCAGGTGATACCTGTTATCAAGGTCGTTTGACCGATTGGTGTGCTGGTGTATGTAAACGTGTGCGTGTATTTGTGCGATCAAAAATACTTAAGTGTTCTTTAACATATGATTTAAATAGTTAGTAGCATTGACAGCCACCACCACGAGTATGCAGTACGCAGTAAAAACAAAATCGATGTCGCCTTCCACATGTCTGTCTATCTCACCGATAAGATAGGTTAGTCCATAACAGTCCATAACTCATCCATCCCCGTGATTGGACGACTATGCTAAAGTGGATTGAGCAGGACCAATGAACTGTTGTGTGCTTTGTTTCGCACTCATATGCATATTGGTGTCACTTACAATAGCACCGTATCTGTGACAAAGGTTTCGATATCAGCAAGTGAAATACGACATTTTATCAAGACTGCTGCGCCATTTTTAAAAAGTTGTAAGTAGATATATTCTCGTCACAATCATAGGTGAAATAAGGTGAATGAGGTCGTGTTGAGCACCAAGTCGTATACAAATATGCGTGCATGAATAGGACGTCAAAAATGGTTTTACGATTAGTGAGGTAGCCCACGTCAACCACTCTGAAAAAAACGGGTGCACTTTATAAATCAAGAATAAAGTTGGCTATTTGGTTTACATTAGAAGGTGGAATTGAGTGGCTGAATGACCGACTCTTCCCCTTGGAAATTGAGACTTCACTGCCCGAAAGTGTACCACTATTGATGCGCGCCAGAAGAGTTACACGCATTTTTCAATTCAACAAAGGAGAAGATACATCCATTGGTGGTATAACTCTAGTGAACAGAGAGAAATTTAACAGTTTTGTTTCTGGTTTTGTTCATACTGTCCCCGTCCAAGTACTCAAGCTTCATATGACGCATACAAGTAGAGTAGCTGAACATAGCAACAAAATTTTGTTGCATCTACAAACCAGGGTGAGAACTGACAAGTATAGAAAAATTACCCTTATTAAGCGATAGCTTACCTCACGTGGTAGTTCGAAAGAATTGTGTGAGGAACTGACCAGACCGAATACATTCTTCCTAGAACTGGATGCAATTTCGCTCGCGTATACCTACACCCCAGTGATACCAACCGGTTTACACTATGTTAGATACCATCAAACAGCCTTTGAAACTCAAAATATCCTTCCTCCAGCTCGCGAAGGCTGCAAGAGGACATACATCACAAGATGCAGGCATTTCGTCTATTCTGCTGTCTATTGTGGTAAACAATGTGCTGAATTTTTGTGGTAACAATGTGTTTTGTACTGCTCAGTACGCACGGGTCGGACAGGTAAATTTTCTGACGACTACATTTCCCTTACTCAGACGTGCTGTCTTCCCATAGCTGAGTTAGCAGTCACCTAGAGTGAATAAACGAGTTGATATTACTACGGGCATTTTGGTTCCTATGAACCTTGACAGATGTGATCCACATTTCATTCGAATCAACACACAAGAAATTCTGTATCCTGAATAACAAGCACCCACACGATTGACGGCAGACTGTAGGGTTTCTCCTAACGTCAGACCTTTCACTTTTTGTTGTTCATGGTCTCCGTGCTGCGGAATTAGCTCGTACTAGGCTGATCGCGTTGATCTCCGTTACATTTTCACTGTTAAGGTCTTTTACCCTCTGTTCGGCAGCTGCTTTTGTGTTGCAAATACCAGTACACTGGGTGAGTGTTAACTGCTTCACTCTCAGCAGTCTCTCAGTTATTGTCACGTCCTGAACGCCAGGAACCATTCCACCGCGAATAAGACTGTCCTTCATGCACTTGAAAAAGTCTTAAATTCTGGCCAGTTCCTTCAGTGGCGTCACATATTGATCGATCGATTTCATCTGATGACAGTTCTTTTGAAAAAACGGAAATGTTCAGAAATTTCATTCTTCTAGCCAAGACGGTATTCCTCTACTTTGTTGACCAGCGCACTCAGATTGTTCTTCTCTTCGTCGTCAGCAAAGTTGAATTCACTAAAATCTCTGTACCTTTGTCTTCAACGCAATGTCGAGTTGAAGACACCTGACATTCTTTGAATCTTTCAGACAAATTACTCAGCACAGCAGTCATCGAACTTCTCTCTCCGCATCCGCCATACGTGTGGCAGCCGGCTCCTGTCCGTCATGTCTGTCATGTCCCGAAACCTGCAAGCAAGCTTCTTTTTGTTCTCTGGGAACATGTCGCGTGGTGGGCTGCCGAATCACGAGAACCAGAAGAGCAATTGTCTGGGCGACAATAAACGGTCTGAGGTTATTAACGGAAACAGCAATTTTGCAGGGTAACAAAGTATTGTTGTTGTACGACAATCGCTTTTGTTTGTTGATCAACCATCTTTTAGATACGTTCCGCGATCTTGCATCGAGCAACTCAGTCGTATGAACTGGATACGCATTTAAACAACAGCTGATAGCTGTTTCTGATTAGTTGGCACCGACCGATCACAATTCCATCTACGGTAGTTTGCGCATGTGTTTTGATTGGCTGCACCTTCACCAATCAAGAAACCCTTCCATTCCAGTTTCATTACAGCACTGACCGTTGTTCCGTCATCATAAATCTTTGGTGAATTACAGTTATGCTGCGTGTCCCAAACCGGTGAGTAGGAGAAAGGATGATCTGTAATTAGCCGTATGATTTGTTTCACGCCTGATGAACTCCACTCGTGCATTTTGGTTGGTGGACTGGTGAAGTGGTCACTCGGTGTATCTAGCAGGAATTCAGCTACATGAAGATCTGCTCCTTCCCATAAGTTTCTAACCTCCGATTAATGTCACTGAGGCTGTACTTTTCTTGGCGAATACTGGATTCGAACGTTGGCAATTAGATTCTGGTCCTTTTTATAGTGATTAGTACCGTCTTTGCCAATAATGCGTGCCCACTGAAGTCCTTCAGTGTCCAGCTTGTTAGTCACATCATACAAATTCAGATTTACATTCTTCTCGAGTACATTTCAATTTGTTTAATCCGGCAGTCTTCCACATCTGTGCCACATACCCTTTGGAATATTTCATGAGAATAAATGTGTTTACCAGTGACATGCGCTCGCTTTCCAATGTGTCACAGAAACAAAATGAGTCATCGTTCACACCGAGGCGGGTTCATATTCAACTATATGAAAGCAAAGAATACTTAGGTAATGAGCTGTATATTCACTATTGTTATTCTATTATTTATTCACCCTGGGGAGCGGGATTTTTCACACATGAAGACATCAGTAAGAAACGTTGCACAATAATTTTAGTCTCGTTAAAATTATAACAAAAAGTATGCGCGATTACTTACCTTCTTAGGTGCAAACCGGACTCAGCCGGTGCACATGACACTCATCACTTACCTGAGCCCTTTTATGCACTTGCACTTCCTCTAAATGATTTTACATCGATATGTGTTCATTTTCAGATACCTGCTTTAAGTTGTATTTTCAATTGCTAGTCTTGTACTTGATAAGTGTCAAATGTCTCTAGGTTCAATATCGTATCAAGACAACGGGCAGATGTAATGTTTATAAACAGAGCATTTTTTGATACTGTTGCCACAAGAACTCAAGTAATTCGTTTGCTTCTTTTAAGATTACAAGAATAGCCTTTTCAGTGCTAGCGAAGTGTTCCGGTCTTTCGCTTAATCCATAGGTTGGACATGAGTTTATTTGTTATTCAAATCATTGAATGAAACTTGACCAGCTGATGGTGGACTGTATTGACATAATCCCTTCGTCTGCAGTAGTATGTAGTCCGTCGTTTCCACTCTACTATGTGACTCCTATCTGACCATATCAGAATATCCAGTGAGACTGACTATATTCCTCCAAAAAGTCAGTGGCCAATGTTTCCGGGGCCATCTCTGGCCATGAACCATAACAGGTAACCCGCAAAGTCTATGTGCCGTTTATCCTGATTTCAAAATAAGCTACAGTCGATTTCACTTTAAAAGTAGATCGCTAAACTCTAGTGAGCAGAGTTGCAATCTTTCTTTTGCTGCTTGGTATCTGAAGAAGTGTTCGCCGTTGGTGTAGTTCTAAGGCAATGTTCTTTCATATAGTCCTGGGAACTCAACTCATTGCCTAGGTAGTCCGACGGCGTTCAAATTTGCAGTTACAGCAGTGAGCATCCCATTTTCCTAGACCGCTTATCAAACCGCCCAGTGTATCAGGATACTGGTACGGCCACTGCCGAGTAAACGGGACCAGGCGGTCTTAGTTTATGTGGTGTGAGGGGGCGAAGTTGACACAATGAGACAGTAACAACATCCAACCAATACTGGTTTCAGAAACCGTTACTACTGGATACTTGTCGACCCTTATTTCTAATCACGAGCGAGGTCGCAGAATTGTCATATTTAGACACTTGGGTCGCTCACATGCTCACAAGTCCCGAATCATGTAACTACGGTGAATACATAAATATTTGATGAGGTAAACCTGAAGGTAAACCGTTGACTTCCTGAAAATGCGTGGTGATCTTGTGAGAATTAATTGTTGGTTTCTTATATTGCCTTCCAGTTTAGAAATTGCGAGCATGTACGCTTCTCTTTCATTATATCTGTGTGCCTGATTTCCACGTTTTATATCGTATGTGCCAAATCACACTGATCATCACTGATCACACTCACAATTGCCTTCTTACAATGAGATCATATACAGTTTTACGCAGTTAGCCAACCTAAGGGAATCATTTCTAAAAACTAGGTAAAGTGACATCTATCTTAGTGGGTACCATCGAAGAATTGGAGAAATGTCTGCGTGGAGTAAACAATCACCGAACCGCCCATAAAGATGAAATGAGACTTGCAATTTGTTAAAAATTCTTTGCTACTCGTTATTCGTAAGTAGCCCGAGATGATCACAGGATAAAACCTAAGTGAGGTTTGCACGGCCAACTTCAAGCGCACCCGACGCAATAGAGCTGTAATCAATGTGCCATACGGTCTGCTCGAAGTGCATATACAGGACCTGCCTTTTAGATACGTGTGATGTTTAAATCGCCATACCTTGCATCAGCAAATTGCATTAGTTGCTTGCTCAAACCCTTCAGGCTGGAATTAGCGAAGTATAGTTTCCACGTCACGATTAAATACGTCGACGTAACACAGGGCTTACAACTATAAAACCAAACGTTCGGACTAGACGCTACTTTGGTAGTTAAAAAAGTACCTCCACAAGGAACGACTGATTACTCATGAACATCCCAAATGTTGAAGAGAATTATCGATACACTGCACTGCACTGCATTCAGCTCCTGTTTAACGAAAAGTCTACTGACACGGAGATTAAGTAGTAATTTTAGATTCGATGAAGTTCGTTTACTACGCTCGTGTTCTGTTCTGGCACGATGTTAAACGCTATATCCACTGGACTGTGTTCGGTTTGGTAGTAGGAATGCAATCTTAAGTTTGTCTTCATTTTACTTTTTGCTGCCGACAATGAACAATCATAGTGAGTTTCGTATCACGACTGCATGCACAGAATATATGTTTCCTTTGTTTGTAGCCAACATTTGTATCTAATAAAGCTGTCTTGCATGGTATCGTTTGACATTCTGTCAGCGTCAACCATATCTAATTGTTTTGATGAGCTGATTTTCTGTTGACTGGTGGCCATTTGCGAAGTCGTTTTTAGTTGCTTCATTTGAGTATCCAGTTACTTCACATTCAGGGTGCGAGAATATTCTTGCTGTGGTTTTGTCGATAGTGCCCTGTAAATTTAAATCATTTTAATCCCTTTTTCTGACTTGTCTTTGAATTTATTAGTCAGCGTTAATGAAATTGTTGACCACTAGTTACTGAGTGGATTATCCTGAATCGCCAGGAGCGGACAGAGCGTGCAGGCATTCTATTCGTCTGAAGTTGCCTAAATATGGAGGACGGTTTTGCGTCCGACTTTAAACGAATTTGGTGGGCCACGTTGACTGCACAACCGATTGAATCAGCTAATAACTGTGGATATTTATGATGCAATAATGGCACGTGTACAGAAGCTATTGTCATGTGTTCAAAAGAAGGCACCTGGGTCAGAATAACCATTGTGTTACGACCTAACAATGGTTTTCTGTTCGTGTTGCATACATACACAGCAACAGAAACAGATGGAGAAAATTCGACACACGGTTGGAGTAATATAAATCCCTTCATTTTTCTGGACGCATTGGAGTAACTGTCAAGTTATTGGAGATGCAGAATCTAGTTCCATTTCAAGGGGCAGTCTTAAGGCCGAGGATAGAAAATAAATCGTTCGAACAGCTGGACGTGGTAATCGTAGTCTTTTAACAGACATGGAACCAGTATTATATTCCTCAGAATGTAAGACAAATTGTTTCTGTGGTGGGAAGTTCTTCTGGAACAGTGACAGCGCCTTCCTCTAGTGCATGTAACGAGCGCGCACGACAGAATTTTGCAAAATGACCAGTCTTAGAACAATTCGAACATTTAGCAGTACTCGCTGAAAATTCCGGATTAGTCGCTGGATGTGCTGTTGATCCACACCGGAAACATTTGCCAAGAGGTTAGAAGGCAGCTGACGGCTTCGAATATTTGACTATCGAAACCGACTAAGGCGACTTCGGGAACAATTCACATTGTGATCAAACTTGCTCTTTAATACGCAAAATTTCACAGGATTTCTCCCAAGAAAATTTGGATGCGTCCCCAGTCAAATGGGATTCACGGATTTTTTCATTTCGTACCCCGAAGATAAACTGTTGTATGAGCGTGCAATCTTCAAGTTTCTTAGTAGATATTTCACGGTACTCACACGCTCGGATGGTTCCTTCCTTCCAGTGGTTCTCCAGTTTGCTGACTGATGCAAGAAAAGGTAAACCTGGAGGCGTATACGTTGGTAACGGCCCCCTAATGTTTTGTCAGTAGTATTTAAAGTCTCCTCCAAGTTGGTTTTATGGCGCAGAGAATGGATACCAAACTGTCTCTGCCCTCCAGTTCCCAGGTGATTGGGGAGTTTTAGTTTAGTTGACTCTGTCAAGTCCAACGGTGGATTTACCGCATTGAGCAAATCGAGGTAGACCGTAAATGTTTTTCTCCATGTAATCCGCGGATCTGTCGTTGGAAATACTGCTGGATCCACTCAAAATGTTGCAGGTGTATTCATGGAAGTGAACATTCAGAGCGACGTCATATGTTGTGTCGTAAATCAGAATGCAAGGCTGTGGTAATGATCGTAAACTAGTGTTTGCAATCTGCCCGGTAGGCGTACACATACAACATTAAATTAGTGAACGAGTTGGAACTAAACCAATCATAGTCGTGATGTATCACGCGAGCGTTAGTGGCCAATCAGAAATGAGGCGAAAGTTTTGACATTGCAAAGAATGTACGGACACAGAACAACTACGAAGCATGCAACAGCTGAGGGCTCACCGTCTGAGTTTACGTACAGGAGGGAGCCCAGAGTTTTCCCAGATATCTGTGTATCCGAGGCTAGAGAAGAACAGTTATTTCCGTAAGATCGACGACACTTGGAACACCGTACACTTGAATGGACAACAGAAAGACGCCACCGAAATAAACGGAAATATGATGTGAGGCATAGCACACGTAAATGCCCCCCATTCAGGATCGGAGACCAAATTTTAAACTTCTAATCAGGGATGCAAAGTTCATTACTTATGTGTTCATTTCTGATTATTAATTCTGGTCCATGTGTTGTTGGTCTTAAGTACTTAAAGATCTGAGAGCCTTTCTGCGTTATCCGTTGAATCTTTGGAGACAAGAAATTCGGATTGTCTTTTAGCTCAACTTTTATCAACAGATGGAGAGAATCTGACTACCAGCACGAGGAAATATCTTGGTTGTTATCATGGCTATAGGCAAAAGATAGAAGGTAACTACGAAATGAAATTTTCCTCAACTTTATACTCATCGTGAAGAGTTTGGAATCACTCTCAACGATATTGTGTTTGAACAGTAAAATTACGCGCCTCCTATACTATGCTCAGAAATTTCATGTGACCTGGATTTTGATTACCGCGGTATAGCAAAAACTAAGTTACAAGAACGTTTAACATATTAGTGATTGCAGATTGACGCAAACGTTAGTCGTACGGCATGTGCTTGCGTCAGTTACATAAATATCAGTTTGTTACGATAGTTATCTCAGGTCATTCCAGTGGGTTCCATGATCGATGTCATATTGAGATTGGCAATGTATTCATGATGATTATCGTGGCCCACTTGTGGACAAATATTACGCCTTGGTTATACTCGACGCCTACTCGTGTTGACCAGAACTACGCTTCAGGACAACACGTGCTGACTTCACAAGTATTGCATCCCGAAAGATTTTCTCCCGAGAAGGAGTGCTGTGCACATTGACAACGGGATTTAACCGCATAAAGTATGGAGAATTGATTGAATGGGTTGGGCTGCCAGTAGTTTTTGGTTGCACCCACGCGTTCTCCATCAAATGGGGCAGCTCAATAATTCATCAATACCTCTAAAAATGCTGTAACACCCACTTTTGATGAGGTCGACAAAGGTGTTGACAGTTGTTTAATGCAATACAGTTTATACGACAACGGGAAAGTCAAACCAAGCTAATCAACCAACTTATTTTGAGGACCAGTGTGTCATTCTGGAGCCAGTTGGAGAGGTTTTGAACAATAAAAACAAAACTTGACCTTCCAGTTGAATAACACTGAACAATTTTGGCGCATTGATGTGACAAATACAGGATTGAGCCGGCGACTTTTTTCACCAGAGACATGTTGATCAGACTGTGTGCATAATTCACCTGACACTAAAGCTGCTTCAGATTTGAATCCATTTACTTCAGAAGTACCTGTAATTGAGTCGGTACAGATAAGAACTTCTGAGCGTCCGGAGAAGGAGCAGCGTCACCACTACAACAAACGTGACTTTCATTTGAGGCGAACTGGGTATAGTGTTTATAATTCGCCATAGAACATTGTGCTGTTGTTGTTTAACTACGTGAATATCTACCCTGTGAATATTGCGGATCACGTTACAATTCTGTTAGCTCAATTGCTGTCTTGTAGCTGTTGTTCTGGGTTTGAACCAGGTACATTTGCGACTACTAGTACATATTCAAAATTACCTCAGATCACTATTGGTTTCAGCGAAGAGAACTGTTTTCGACAAATTTTCATCTTAGGCTGGTACAGTTATCTGTCAAGTCAAGTAATAATAAGGGAAGTTATTGATCAAAAATGGTACGAGGGTAAGGCGAATGGGTGAAAAGCAAACACTACTTCGTTATGGTTTTGCTCAAGAGGTGAGCTAGGGGATGAGGGGATGAAATTGCCCCTTGAGCTGAGTGTACGTGTTTAGCCACGGTAATTCCAATATGTGAAGGAACTGTTTTTGAACACACAAATCCGGTTAAAGTAATCGGATTGCGACCGCCTCACCTATAGACAGGATACGTCACTTGAACTTTCGTGATGCGGCGGCCGGAGCGCAGTAGACGCTTTAAAACGCCCTCTCCGTGTCGGTGTGTTGGTCACATTCAATTGGATGGACCAGAATGAATTAATTAATGTTCTTTGTTATTCCGGAGCGGAGCCAAGCCGGGTAGTGTTCACGAATTTCTTCCGATAAACGCCTAGTGGTGCGACCAATATATGCTGAACTACAGGAACAGTCAAGTGAACCGATCAAAAATGAAGCAGCACTGTTAGGCATGCCATCTTTCAGATTAAGTGGCATCGTCCGTTTTGAGTGGAACGTAACGACAAGGCTTGCAGCATAGTAGGTACTACCAATCACATCAGTTATTTGGGGTGTTATCAGCTCGACTGCTGCGTCACCTTTGAACGGCAAAGTTACATAGATCTTCTTCTTATCATCTGGCTTGCTTTGGTCTCTCTTGCTTGTTTCTGGTAATGAATTTCTCAGGGCAGGCATTACTAAAAAGGATATCCTGCATCACACTTAGCTCCCATTCTAACGTATCTTAAGTACAGATTATTTTGCCCTATTTGTCAAGCAGCGTACAAGACCTCGTTTTAGATTTATCTGCTCATAGCTGTGGAAGTGTAGATATTGCCCACTTCAAGTTTTCCATATACACTTCGTTGTAACGATCCATCTGATCTGCGCTTCAGTGCTGCGTCCAAAAATGGCATGCGGTCATCGGTTTCTTGTTCCAAATTGAACACGATTTTCTTATGCGCCTTGTTAGAAACCGCCAAAAGCTTCTGTAAATCTTCTTTTTTTGTCCACTACACAAAAAGCATCATCTACGTATCTTTGATAATAACTGGTTGTTCCAATAGTATCCTCCAGTTGTTTACGCTCGAGCATGCTCATAAAAATATCTGCCAGTAACGGTCCTAACGGTGAACCCATAGGTATACCATCAGTCTGGAAATAAAGCTCACCATCGAAGTAAAACTGAATGTTGCTAGTACATAACATTAATAACTCCTTCAGCTCAGCCGCAGGTAGGCCAACGTTGATCCGATGACTTTCGACATAATCACATAGAAATTGTATTATTTCGACCAAGGGGACACTAGTAAGTAGAGACAAAACATCCAATGATAACATTTTCTTGTCTGACACATTGAGGCTAGATGTAGAATCAACAAATTCAAACGTGTCCGTCAAACTGTATTTATTAATCTCTCTCTTAACTGGCTCCAGGATCTTCACAAGTCATTGCGCAACAGCATGATAGGGCGAAGTACACATGTGGAGTATCGGTCTGAGCCGTACTTCGTTATCATGTATCTTTGGAAGTTAGTGAAGCCGCGGGATACGAGGTCCTGTTGGACGGATGTGCTCAAATACACGTGCACTACTACTACTACTACTACTACTACTACTGCAGATCACTGCAGATTCTGGTCGTTACAGAAGCCATTAAAGTCCACTAACACAAAAACGATCTCTGCGCTCAGCAGACAACGACGACATCTCCGACGCTATCCTCTTTGCTTTCGTCAAATCCTATGACCGTGTCTCAAACGCCCCTCTTGTGGTATTCACTGGAGATTCTGCGTTGGGTCACCATGTCAGCACTCGTCGCACGAGTATTTCGGGATGTTGGGTTGACCAGTTTGGTTATCCCATTGCGGTAATCACCGGCTGCGGGTCACATTTGGGCTTAGCCTTTGTGGCGTTTTCGTTGTTTTATACTTTATTCTGCTAATCTTGCGTAACTGCTGCATCAAACCGTACTGCAAATTTTCGGTAGACTTGATGCGGGCACACGTCACCTCTTCCTTCGGCGGAATCGCCGGCGATTGGCAGCCAGCTAAAACCTTCTATCGTCGGATTAAGTTTTAGCTCCAACGCTTCGCATCATCAACTGCTTCTAGGACACTCCGAGTAGTTCGCTAATACCATGAAAATTGTTGATTCTTGGTGGCCCCAATTCTTGACTTCGCTTACTTTTTTGTGCAGAGCCTTATTGTAGTTCGTTCACTTCTATCCACTACCTCCCCATGCGGTGAGATGTTGTCAACATCGTCGCGCAACTTCCCACCCGACAGCTAACCGGTTAGTTGAACGTTTTCATAGGCACTTGAGAAGTTCCCTGTTTGCCAGTAACAAACCTTCTTGGCCAGAGGTTCTGTTTTTAGTCTTATTAGGTGGCCAATACACATTGAAGATCGACCTACATACTAATCCTGCTCAGTTGGTGCGTGGGTGTTGGTTACGTTTGTCCACAGAGGTGGCTGATACACGCTCAGCGGGGCCTATCAACTTTGCTGGTTGCTGTAGGCGGTTAGCCTAACACATGAGATGAATCTGAACGACCCCACTAAAAGAGCAGACGACACCAGCGTATGTCAATCTGTTTCGAGGTTCTGATTCGCGTGGGTGCTCTTCGTTGGCCTTTGAAGGCGCCGTATACAGGTCCGTTCTTCGTACTCACACGCTATGACAAAACTTTCGTGTTGGAGCGCAACGAAAAACGCGAGATTATCTCTATCGACAGACTGGGACTAGCGTTTATCAAGATATCTGATGTGGGAAGTGATTTGCGACCAAAAATATCCCCTCCAGTTAATACTTTGTCTGACGTTCGTACAAGTTCAGCTACGTTTGCGACCCCGCCAGCGCCGTCGATATAAAGCCTCCAGAACAGACGCTGTCGAGAGTTACGGGAGCCAGTGAGATTCACGTACTACATGGACATCTATCGCACCTACTTTGCACTTTTTTGCCTAGTTAACTTCAGGCGAAGTTGCCTGCTGTGGACTTTGTCAGCAAGCACCTTTTTCAGAAGAAGCTTTATTTTTTTCCATTAATAAGCACTGCATTCTTCAAATGCTGTGGGTAACCATTCCTCACCAGCTTGAGACATTGCGAAAACTTACAATTCTGCGAAGACCATCTACGATGCTCGTGACCAAAGCTACGGTCCTACTAGGTCGATTACAGCCTGCCTATTTCCAGTCTTCCTGATTAGCCATGATTATTAATCTTCCAAACTATCCACCTGCAATGGATTCTCATCGTTTCTTCAACCCCTTCCATCGACCGTAGACGCGAGCTGTGTGGCAAGAGTAAACTGTACAATTCCTGCTCATTTCAGGGGCTTTGACCAACTGAAACATTGCCACATTTTCAAAGTCGGCCCTCTGGTTGTCTTCTAGAGAGTTCTTTGTAACGGTCCTACTTGTTTCTTGCTGGCTATGCCAGAGGTTCGATCGCAGTTTGCGCTCTTTTCGTTGCGAACTTCTGTGTGCGCCTGAATGTTTGTTTGAACGAGTGTGGACGTGTGTGTGTGTGTGGACGCACGATTGACGCTGCGTGCTCCTCTAATGTTCCGCCGTATTATCGTTTTGGCATGTCACTCGATCGCTTACACGTCGATCTCGCGTGTCCACAATATACTCTTGGGTACTCGCAGCGTTATTCCCAACCACTCCTCTTCGGGCCGCCTAGTCTTACAAAACCGACAAACACAGGTTATGGAGGTGTGATGCCCGAAGTGGCTACAACTTAACAGTGAACTGATCGCGGGCTGAAATGTGGAGAAGAACCTCCAAAGGGACACTCTCAGCAGTGAACCCACAAGATCACAGTCACAAGTCAAGTTCACCACAACAACACGACCATATATCA
>QNGE01004435.1:0-61651 GCA_008508345.1 Paragonimus westermani
TGGCAAGGATATGCACTACTGACGAGCTCTAATGAGAACAAAGTTCAAGTCTGGTGCTACTTTTCTAAACCGGTTGCTTGGAAAGTTATCTCAGACATCTGTAATCAATTGTGGGTGGTGTTCAGTCTATATGAAAACCAAAAATCTCCTAGTATACATTCATTTATGTAACGTTCTCACATTAACGCATCTAACTCACGTAGAAGACCAACTATGGGCAAGCTATTCACCTCAAGTCACAGATAAACCGTGCCAATCTAGGGCCCCCGACGATATAACCGTACAAGATCACGACAAGTCTATTAATTGGCCATAACGGAGTAGAAACATACATATGTGCGTAAAGTTGTTTGTTATACAGTTTTTACTCAGTGTTGGGTCCTTCAATCTGTCACAATGGCTAAGGCGCAGATAAACGACAATGAAAAGATATGTAATTGTGCAGTTAGGAGAGACGAAATGATACTGGATGTAGAGTAAACATACACTTGTGAACCACAACAGGTAACCTTTGTATGAATGAAATTAGACAACCTGACGTACAAGCTGTCAGCATTCGCAAACTTAACTCCACGTAGCATGCAATTCTGTGCCAATATGCCTAGGAGATTATCGCAATTGATTACCAGTTCAAATAAGTTATCCCGCAGTTAACCAGAAGTGAGATAAACAAGCCAGATAAGGAGCTATTTAAAACAGAGTTTCGCAGCGAAGACTGTGTGCAACACGTATCCCATTCATGAACAGTGAGCACCAGAATTGACAGAGGGCAGATCCTCACGGGAACGGGGCAATAAGCCAGTCGTGGAATGCCATTGACGTGTTTCTCACTTTCTTCTTTCTATTCAAAATGCTGACGGTGTTACACTATCATGTGTTGAAGCTTTAGGTTCCCATCAATATCATTCATTCAGTTCGTTCATGACAGTCATTAATGACTAATTTCGGGTTAGTGTTATACCCAGTGATTACTTGTAACACATTCAATGATCTAAACAAGACATCTCTGGCGAATCGTTCTAACGTGTCATTGTTCGTCGAACGGAAACAGTTTGTGCAGTATACCCTGAGCAAAACCTCAACAATATCACATCACAGTAGTACCTTTCACAAAAATAAGTCTCCGTTAGGCTATTCTCGTCAGTCTCTCCTACCCAAAGTCTCAGATTCAAAGTAAATATTTGAATCACTGATTTGTGCTTTGTGGCATGACAATATACAGATCGGCTTTTTCAGCAAATGCCAACTACGCACGCTGTTATGCTGCTTCTCTGACCCTTCATTCACTCCTAATGTATGTGAACGACTCGGTCCTCTTTCCTTCATTTCGGCTCCACGTACATACTGGATGTGCGGAGTCTACCTGCACTAAAAACTTGAAGGGACGACAAATTGGCGCATACACCGCTCAACTACCACGCCTGCATTTTTTTCCAGTAGCTACCTGAGTTACTAGTACGACAGTGCTAAGACAAATATACAAATTTGCATTTCACCCAGGGGTTGCTCAAGTTTTAGTCCTAGTGTTGGCATCTGTGGTCTGAGTCGGTCTAGGGCCCGATAGGGGTTTACCGAGTCCCGTGCAGGTATTCTGTGAGATCACGGTAGAGGTCTCGGCACCAAACTGGTTATGCGATCGCCCCGGGCAAACGGATGGACTCGGGCAACAAGTCGTTAAACCGTCAAGTCTACCAAAACGGTCGCGACACCTGTACTAAATCCGGCATGCATGCCTCAAAAAGTTGTTTGAGCTTGCGTGCATCAGTACAATCGCGACCAGAAAAAGGCCACCATTATTAGGGATGAGCAAACCAGATGCACACGATGAGCGTCGTATTTTGGCGAGCGGTGGCACGTGAGCAAATTCGTCGCAGTTGTCCGGTCAGCTGTGTTCTGCGGTGAGAAGAATTTCGGCTTCGAAGTAAGGATACGTGTGTTACCACAGGATCCACTTGCATGCTCTTTCACGACGGTATGGCTCGGGTGAAAAGTTATGGGCGAGTATGCACGGAAAGTTCATCTAGCATGGCAAATTTTCGCTGTCCGTCGGCAGAGATCAAAAGTGTGTGAAGTACATTGATTTTAACTTATTGAATCACACATATACGAAAAAAGGATGAATATTCGCCCACTTTGAGTGCACATCGAAAGTGTTTACTACCTTTCGTTTCTAGAATGTTTAATCTTATTAGGGAGACCGCCTTTCGTAGCGCGAAGGTCTGTGCCGGTGTCTGCATTTATTACTCTCGTGGTTTACGAATGCGGAAGTGGCTCAGCCGAATAAGACCTCATGCACCTTTACGTGTGAACATTTTTCGTCATGCAGTTCAAACTCCAAACTAACCAAACGATACGTGTGACCGATGCTAATTAGATAATTTGGCAGCCCCAATAATCATCAACTGCCCAATATGTGGCAAGAAATAACCGCCTGGAATTAGAACAGCATTTGACAGTGGCACCGAGGTCATCAGGCAGTGTTGTTTGGTTGAGAATAAAGTATGCCTATGTCATGGCCCAAAGTACGATAGTCAGTATTAGTAGAGATGACGAAGAAAAACAGGAGGGAGAAGTGAGAATACAAAACTAATATTTGTTCAGGACAAACGCACAGTTTACTTATTTTAGCGAATAGCTATACCGAACGAGAACATACTGAAGGAGGGCCAATATAAACAACCTTCTGTTCTTGTTCGTTCACAACAAACAGACGCACGTGATGGCGGATTGTGGTAAAAGTGAAACTCATGTATGGCGAATTTTTCCTGAAGAGGTTGGCAGGAGTTTGTGAGAACGTGAAATTTGCATTCATTTGTGAATAATGTTTAAATTATATCGACCTGCATCTTTCATTGTTTACCAGGAATTCAAGATTTAGCAAATGTACACAAAATGGCAAAGCAAAACCGTCGTTGTATACCACTGGATACTGATAACCATTGTCCCGATTCGGTCATGTGATGCTGCTGTACAAACCTGGAAATTTATAGTACCACAGTAAATGTCTTGCATGCAGACATCTTTCAATGAGTGCGTGGCTCGAAGTTGTGTAGCATGTGTACAGTTGACATTCAAGCTCTGCGACCGTTTTTTATTGCTTTTTAAACGAATGTGTCATCGACAAGGCTTTTACAACTCAGCGGTGTACCGCCAATAGAAACCATTTCCAATGCATACTGGCGATCCGAAATAGATTATGATCATCCTAATTTAGAGGACGTCAAAAGTTACAGAACAGTCATACAAAAACAAATATTACATGTACCAGTAAAATCCAAAACGGTCTCGGCACTTTGGCAGACACCCAAGATCAAGAAAAAATAACTAGACACTTTAGGTGGTTTAATCGATAACTGGTGTATTGTGCACGCCAACTGTATGTGAGCACGATATTTATAACCCGCGTTTGTATACATATTGTCATATATCGCAAAGCTGTGGTAATCCGTTTAGTTCAGGAAAACATTAGGCTATTGCCGTCACAGGGTTGGGGGGGAGCTCCTTACCAACTTGAAGACCCTTATCTAGCACTTGTGAGGAGATATTCCCAACTATTTCATATTCAAGGCATATGCCAAACAAGGGGTTATTTGGTTGTGCTCAAGGCACAGTTACTGAAGGCACGGGCCTTCAAAGAACATAAGGATTGCAACAATAAAGGTATCCAGACATACCGACACTCACGTAGTGCTAATTCACAAAAGTTAATCAATAATCATCACAAGCAGATCCAGCCTGTCTGTTAATTGTTCCATTACAACTTGTCAGTGCTGCATTCCAACAACTCTGAAGTACAGAAGCTTCGTGTGATGATTCAACTGTGGTTGCAAAAATCTACAAGCATCTGTACGCCATTGCCTTCCGACGAATCGGAGCCGGCATTCTCGGCAATCACCTAAAACGCTATGCATGACCTTGAAACAAGTGGGCCCAGCCATGTGTTAGAAACGCTGCCCCAACTTCTGAACCTCATCCCTACTCGAGATAATAACACCCAGATGTATACCCTGAGTTTCGCTGTATGGTTGGAACAAGCGGGCTCGGGTATGTAATGAGTATATAATGTACATATGCATGGGTGTTTAGTGGGCATCAGTTATTCTAGGCTTACAGCCATCACGGAAATTTGGCTAATATGGGTACACGAGTAGTCCAAAGTCAGTTGCCGCAGGTGCTTTAAACCGGTGGGACAGTGGGAAAATTCGTCAGCTCCATAATTAGTAATGCAGCTTTCGGATAACAAATAATTAAAATCATAGACACTTGGAAATATTGGTAACGTACGCCGTAGAAATGCTGAAGAATGAGAAACGCTCCCCGTTGGCATTTGAAAATAGGTCATTCAGTAGCCAGCACTACTGCATTTCACCTGCAAAATTTCCATTATTCTCTGCAATACGCACTTTTCCAGGTTGCGCATAAACGGATTATCAGTCGTATCCCAATTCTCGTCCAGCGCAATCTTTGGTAATGTATTACCAAAGGCTTTTTCCTCAAATGGAACAAGATTTGATTGAGAGGCCTTGAATTTGGGGTACGTGGCAGTCAAGAGTTTTCGGAGAGAATCAGACACACTAGGGGTTCATGTGAAACGGTGTAGTGCCTGGATCTTCGTCATCTTGAGAGACCACACGATCCGGTAGTAAATCCGGAGCGATTTTTGGGGTCGCGAAACGCAAAACTCATTAACCGCGTCCATGTTCATCCCGTTATTCACAGTCAGGTTAACAGAGCCTAAAGGTTGTCACTACACAACTGTGAGACAGAACCATGGGTCCTCTAGTTTCCCACTCGATTACTGTGTGGATGGGGTGAATTCCTAGCCAGAGCATCGTCGAACGAGCTGTGTGTAAGGAGGTGAACAGACGAACTCTACTTTCATTGGTCGAAATAACGGTTGCCCTGCAGAATTTGCTTTCATCCTTGGAATTAGGCTAGATTTTGGACTCATGGAAACGGCACAGCAGCTTCGTAACCAACATTCGTGGGGTTCGTCGGGGTTGTCCGATATCCTCCTACCTATCCAGTTCCATCATGGACGACATTCCGGAAGGTACTTTCCAGGAATCCAGTGAACTAGATGTTCAGCTTCCTCATGACACTAAGTTTATCGAACTTGAGTATGCGGATAACATTGTCTTAATTAGTACCTCTGCCGAAAACATGTACACCACGCTAAACAAGGTGACTGACCGGGGTGGTTCGCGTGGAATTCACTTCGCACCTTCGAGTTGTAGTCGTGCTTCAAGACTGCGGCATTCCCCTTGTTACCTACTTTACTGAAGACAGTCTAATTGAGACTGTGGACGGTTCCACATAGTTGGGTAGCACTATCTCACCAGCCTGTAATATTGCTGAAGAGATATCGGCAGGGATAGTGGAGGTACCAGTCGCCTTTGCTAATCTGCGTCATTTTTGGCTTCGAAAATAAGTTCGGTTTTCGTTGAAAGAAAAGGTATATAGTAATTTTGTACGTTCTGTTTTGCTCTATGGCTCGGAAACTTGGCGTGTTTGCAACAAAGATGTCGGCAGACGTAATGCGTCTGCCCATCGGTGTCCTCGCCAGCTATCTTACACTAAGTGGACTGATCGCATGAGCAACACGGTTGTTCGCCAGCACCTATACCGGAACGTTCGGGATGGGTGATAAATAGATCAACTACTCACGTTGCACAGCCTTCGGTGGTTGGGTCATGTGTTCCGCATGTCAACTCAGCGTTTGTCATGCCGGACAATATAGACTGAGACCACCAACAGCTGAGTGGAATCACGCGGTGATCAAGCCACAATGTGATCACGAAGTATGAAGAGGTTGACTGTTCCACTAGGCAAAGTGGATAGGTGTCGCCTGCCTGGCTGGGAACCCCGTGATTACTCAGATCGCTAGTTAGAAACGCGACTAGAGATGACAGTGCACCTCAGTCAATTGTGCACCCGCATTCAAACCACTTCTGGTTTTTCCGTTTGTTGTTCTTTTGTCCTTGAAAAAAAAACATTTTCAACAGCATTTCTTCTTCTGGGATATTTCACTTTACTGTTGAGGTGAGCGGTGGCCCGATCCACCGTACCTTCTGGCCAGCCCCCAAGCCGCTGTGATGGTGAAAATGATGAAAACGATGATGATTATGATTATGAGACAGTGGATTTGGCTCAATACCATTTGTCTACAGAGGATCCCACACGTATGGTGGGAAAGTTTGTGGAGAATATTGCGTGCTGAATCATGTCGACTGCGTTCCATAAATCCGAGGACCTGTATGTATCTGACGAACCGCTTTTTGAGAAACTTTCAGTTGTCTGCAACGCAGTTTGCTAGTTTACTTTTAAAGTTTACTGTTCCACTGAGGCTTCTGATTATAAGTGCAGTGTGTTACATCTTCCCTATTTCCTAACGGTACTCTTCTCTACTGTCATCCTAATCAATGCGAAGGATAGCGCTATGCAGTTATGAGGTCTATCCAAACACCATGCTGTTTGCTGTACCACTGGTCCATAGTTTTTACTGAAGGCCATACTCGGATTGCCATACCACACTTCAGTCAGACACAGTGAAGTTCTAACCGGTTTAGACGACTTTATCAGAGTTTCCAACCTAATACAGATAAACTGAAACTGTGCAAAAATATTCACATTACTGAACACCAGACGTTGCCTAAATTTCCACGAAACAATTGTTGACTAAACTGTTTCGTTAAAAGTTTAAATAAATAATGTAGAGCTGACTTTCTCTGATCTCTACCATCCAAATATTGACGTCAAAAAACCAGCAGAGCTGCAAAAACTTACGTTGAACTGCCCGTGAATCTAGTTACAGTGCGTTGTGTTGTAGCCTGACAATCAAACGGAGCACGTTTTCGGACGTGCACACGAAACGTTTTTTCCACATAGAACCATATAGCCGTGGGCACAACCAATGTGAACGGATTCCATTTCCAGCTTATTTTCCGGGCATCTGGATAGTTGAGGTTGACTGTTTACAGTTAGCTTCAAACTCTATCAGAGTAAAAACGATTGATTTATTTCAGGTCGATAAATTGTATTCTGTTAAAAATATCCCCACTTGATCACGAAGTACACAAGGAACATGCCAGCTGTTTCGGATTACTGGTTTGCGGACAAGTAGCTGATTTGTACTTTACGGGTTAGTGCTGTTTTCACAATATTCGACCGGTTATTCGTAGGGGAAACGCGAAGCAATTCTGTAAAGAAATTGTGTTCACATTCGCTTGTATGGCGGTTGCTCATTAATCACAACCGGTAACCTGCGTCGACTATTTCGATCACTGCCTAACCAGCCATCCGCATGTCCGGACTGATTTCCTGTCCGGTATTCCCAGCTAGATTTGCAGAGTAAGTACACTGAGAAACGCATAGAACTGAACAAACTACAGTGATAGGCCGGACAACCATCGAATGTCTTATATGAGTAACAGTGAGAAAGAACGAAGTTCACTTGACTGACGACTCCTGAACACTACAGAGTAATACACACGGATCGCATGTGTATGTTCAAAAAACGGACCGACTTTGATTTGACAAAGCGTATGTTCCTTCAACAATCCTAACTCCTCGCCCGGGTTCTCGGGCGGACAAGTTGACCTAAACAAAGTATTTAGAGAGCATCCATTTTAGTTCTGTTAGTCCAGAGTCTGCAATGTCCAGTGAATGTTAACTTTTGATAGATTGACAGTCTTTTAGTTATACAACGGCGAATGGGCAGTGGAATAACCAATACTAACTAATTGATTCACTTCGTTTCATGTATCACGAGTGCGCTGCAAAAAGAATTGCTGACCAGTCAGATAATGTTGATGATCAAACCGGTAAAACATCTCAGCGTATATCCGACAGTCTTAGTGGCACGCGAAAGTTGAACATTTTTGCTGCATACAATTCAGTCGAAACGCCGCCACTGTCTGCCAGCGACGAGCAGTCTGCCGCATCCATCGACTGATATGTAACCAAAACTGAGGACAGAGATTAAAGCTAATTTCACCTGAGATGTTAACTCTCATGATTATTTTACGACTGGAATATGGACTCGCTGAGTGAATGCGCTTCGTGATGATTCAGTTAACTGTAGAAAGAAGAAAAGCTTGTAGCTATTTTAAAATTAATAATGTCTAATATATCTACGACAATAGCAGAAAGGGCGTTACAGTTTCACTGAGTGGTTGGTGTTTGAAGTTGATCGGCAGGCACATTCCATCCCAATGCTTAAACATGGAGCAGCCTGCGATGCTGTTTCCCGATACGTGGAATGAGATGGCACAGGCCGAACGTTCAGAATGGAAATTGCAAGATTCCATCAAGATAGAATGTTGCACAGATGATCACTTCAGAGAGAACACCTGAAATTGCTTATTCAAGAGCAAACGCTTAGTAGTTCTATCAGCAGCCTAAGATTTTGATTGTAAAAAGTCGAACGCCATTATCAAAGTGGTATGCCTTCATTTCACGTTGTTAGTTCTCGTCATGTAATAGGTTTCACTATTTACGGGTAAGTGCCAGTACGGTAGATCAGACACCTGCCGGCTCTGGCACATGCTCATGATTATGGAGTGTACAGGATGGTATAAACAAATTTGATCGGTCATTCCCAGACTCGTGGATTATTGGCAGGTGCTTCGACGTTTACAGATAAACAAGAAACAGAATTTGCCGTCACTCGCAATTTTCACCTTCGGACGAACTTTGCGACTGACCCACTTCGAATTTGCGTCTCCCAAGTATTTAATTTGGTTAGCAGTACACGTGTTTTGTCCATAAGTGAAGTCGGACTTACACCCTCGTGCTAATGAAACATGCTTATTGACCAGGGATGATCAATACAACACACAAAAACGCGCAATTGCAATCGCTCGTTGATGGCGTTTTCGCTATCCGATCGTCTCGAAGTAATCACGGCAACAAACTCTTCAGCTATTTACAGTTTATTTCCCACTTTTACGGAATCCACCTTTCGCAAACAGTTAGGAAAAAAGAACGGCTATCCGGTTTTCAAAGGAATAAAGGTTTTTTTGAAGACTCCCTGTTCCTGACTCTTAGGAATGGTAGTGTTTCTGGATGCTCGGGTTTATGGTTTAGGTATTCGGTTGTCCCCTGAGGTTTGCAATTGAACTGCAGACGTTTTGTCACCAAACAAGGTAATATCATCAGCTCGTAGAGGGTTGACTCGATAAGCCTGAGTGTAGGGGTTAGTTAAGTTTGATTAATTCCTGTTTTCATATATGGCGTTTCACCCGAATTCTGGTTAGTTGATTCCCGTTGCATTTTAACAAAAAGGACCGTTGCGTCATACACCAACATCGTATTAGAAACGACAGAAGTATTCTTCTACTGTCAGATGGCATCACACCGGCACACAGACCGACGGCCACCTAACGAAGAACAGCGTCAAAAGCAAAAGAGCAACTCAAACCCACTGATAAAGTAAACTTTCCGTACAAAAACGAATTCAATGACTGCGGAAACAGACGCAAACAGACGAACACGAATTGGTCAACACAATATACGGTCAATTTTCATTGAGCTTCGTTCACGAGAATCAAACTGGACACATTCGACCTGATCACCGTGAAAATCTTCAGTCAGACGAACACTGAACATGCGAGACAACTTCTCCAGGCCCAGCGTTCACCATTTGATTCAATTAACGAACACATTGAATTAGATGAAATCTGTGAGCCTGTGCGAGATAGTCTTTTATACATGTAACATCGGTCATTTCCGAATGTGGATAAAACAGAACACCACAAGTTGGACAGATGGAATCAATGATCGTAGCTGAACAATGCCGAACCAAACGAAGAACTAACCGAGTGAGTCAAAGTGAACAGAGGAGACAACATTTATCAAGGACGTTGAGGACAGACAAGGTAGCAGGCCTGGATGATGTTCATTTGGCTACGCTGAAACTGGTGGCTTGGGTAATCATATCACCCATTATCAAGCTGTTTAACTAAGTACAAGAGAAAGGAACCGTCTCAGGTAACTGTGGATAGGCTACAGTACTTCTGATAAACAAAGAAACTGTGGCAAATTAGGTGAATACTACCACATCAGTTTGAGTAGCGTGAATTACAAGCTGTTCGAACGAGACCTGATGAGACACACCTATGACTATCTGGTCGAAAACAATTTGTTGGATAGGAACCAACATGGGTTTTTGAGAGTAAGTTCATGCCTGTCAAAAAGGTGAGTGCGTGTCCTGGCTGCCTCATATGTAGTTAGATATCCAATAGAACATGCCTCAGGAAACTGTGTTAGGTCTTCCCTTCTTCCTCACTCAGGTTACTGACCTAACAATCGATATACGTTCAGAATGCTTCTTGTTTGCGGATCATATGAAGCTAATAGGCTCACTGGTGAAGGAACTTCAAGTTCATTTGGGTTCAGTAAAGTTTGACGAATGGTCATATCAGGGGAATCTCTCCTTGAATATAGCGAAAGAGCAGCATATATGTAGTGCAGGGACGGAGGCACTTGTTGACTTAAGATTACTGAGGAAACCCTTGAAAAGAGTCAACCAGATAAAAGATTTAAGCTTGTTGGTTGTGCGCTCTTCCACTCTATCGGTCCAATGTACATATATGGCAAACTGGTATAGAAAATCTGTACGCATGCTCAAAGGAACGGTTGAAAGCAGAAAGAAATAAGTGTGGATCACTTTTCACTGTGCATTCGTTCGACCTCATCTGAAGTACCGTGTATAAACTTGGGTGCCATACTTCAAAAAGTACGCTCAGCCGTCGGATAAAGTGCAGAGGCTGGGAACGCATTGGGCACACTGGTTTTGGGATGTGTCGTATGAGAAGAGGCTGAGGAAATTTAGACTGTCCTTCATGGAGCACAGGAGACCTAGCCGAGTTGTGAGAGATGGCAACCGGAACACCAAGAATTCCCATCGGTCGTTCAGCGAAGTGGAGAGAGGGCAAAGTTCCGACAGGAAACATCAGACTCACAACGAAGTTTAGTTACCAGATTGAATTGAGGAAAGAGTTTTTCGCCAAAGAGTGGTAAGCCCATGAAGTGGACTGCTCACGGATCTGGCAAGCACGCCAAGGCTGCATCTCTTGGAAAGGAAGTTAGATCGGTGCCGTGAGACCATTTTCAAAAATATAGATCAGTAGAACCACACCAAAGGTAGCATTCTTCGCGTGTATCTTTTCTATCTACACATCTGGGAACGCTTGCGTTGTTCAAATATTGACTCTCCTCATTCAGTTTAGTTTCATGTTATTTATCTTCCCATTGCCGTCCTTTCTCCTGAGTCTTCCTAAAATCTATGGCTGATATCTTTCCCTACCCTGAAGTGTACGAGAGATACACAAAGCTGTCTTTTGATATACTTAGTAACTTGGATGTTTGTGACGACATTTTTTGCCTCTCTCGCTCACACGAACTAATCTGTTTTAGTGTATCTTGAGAGCTGTGTGGTTTGGGTGTACTGCAGGAACTGTTGTGGATGTCGAAGAGTCATTCGTGAAATTCAGCAATAAAAAGCTTAAAATAGTAACTGGTTGGGTCATTTCAGAAACACTGTTACAATAAGAATCTCAGATCTCTTCTCCATTCGAACTTTTTCTGTTCTGGACTGAAATTAATTTGAACTGAATCGAACTAACTTGAGCTGAATAGCGTCTACTTTCACGTAATGTTTTTTTATTTAGAGTAGTCGCCCTTCTTATAGAATAGAATGAGTGAAGCGTATTCACTGCTAAGAGAGCGCCTAAATAGTATGATCTGCTTAGTGGTTGTTTGTAATCTTCAGGTAGAGGTATCTGGCAAACGTCTTTGGCATATTTCTCAATATTAACAGTAGATGAAGCTCGTTAACAGTAACTCCTCCAGGTAACCAGTCGTGCTCGCCTGACGGATTTTAACCAATGAACACATGACATTTGTGGCACGGTAATTACTAGGTTGTCTAAAAAATTAGGGCATTCTGAGTCCCTACATTTATTTTAAGTACTCCTGATCGTCTGTGTTCATGTACCAACTCAGCCAAGGCTGACTCAAGCGGTAGAACCGTACTGGCATCTTTCACAGGGTTTTTTGAAAACTGGTAAGAAAGTAGTTTAGAAACAGTCATCGTGACTACCTGGTAAGTTGGGAAATTAGGTTTTTCTAAACACAATCTGTGAACTCAACTTGCATCATGCGCCTGTAACTGATCCACTGGGTGATTCACGTCTTAAGACATTGATTGTAACGATGAGAGCAATGAGCGGATTAAAAAAAGTACGAGATTTCCACCGGAATCTTTGAAGTTATCTGGTCATTAGAGAGGTATAGGGTGTGAGCTAGAACACTGAACTCCATTATACCGAACATAACAGATATAACTGTGAGAAGTCAATGGTGTGTACGATAGTATTGGTTCTGGTTGTAGAGAAGAGAAATGCAGAAATATTCAACCCCCCCCCCCAAAAAAAAACAACAGGAAACTAACGGAAATTCAGCTCTAACCCGCACTCAGTGATATACGATATAGGCAAACAGGTAGGCATATGTAAAGCGTCTGCTACATGTGGGCATTCAGTTATTGTCACTGATTCGAGTCTAACTGAAGACAGATTTCTTTAAAATCGAGTATCTTTCAAACACACGGTATAGATAAAACGATCACAATAGGGTTTTAAACTGAATGTACTCTGATTGTTCCATGAAGCTTACGAAGCATTCACGTGTCATAAGAGAGACATCCATGCGCGATTTCACTGCTTATCAAACAATGTACATGCGACAGCTGATGCAAGTCACAGAAGGTTACACTTGAGTGGAACATTAGTGCGATCTGTTAGTGTGGTAAAACACTTTCAGGATTCAACTCTATAAACGCATTTTTTTAAATGAGATTAATGGCCAGTGGTTCAACGGTTGACCGGATAAAAGTTTCGACTCTTAACACGATGGGTGGCCGATAGGATCCTCATTTGGACTATTTCTGCATAAATAATCCGGCTCAGGGATGTCGGTTTGCGAGTCAGCCTCATAAGCAATGTGATCACCTTGAGCTCTTTTGAGTGTAGCCAGTACAAAATGACACTGTAAGATGGATTATGCCAGTCTCACCTAAAAAGGTGTGAACAAGTTACACATTATCCACATATCTACTAGAGTTCATCTTTCCAGAATTTTAGTGAAACAGAACAATTCCTCCCATTTGTGAACTCTTCAACTTAGACAGTTCTGATTCAATAGGGTACTATGAAACCTAAAAGAATGTGCCATTAAATGATATAATAAAGATAACTCTTGGCAGACGTTCAATGTCCTCCTATATGCACTTCGCACAGTTCACCCGAACTCTCGTTTCCACAGAATTGTAAATTTAAGAGTTCCTTGGATTCAAAGTCGATAGAACACACATGTAAGTTAGATTGGAATGTCAAATAAGTCACGAGTTAAATGTCAACAACATGGGAAACCAGCTTAATTCAAAGAGTGCTGTGATATAAAATTCACATAAACAGGTCAACAGTTGATGTTAGTGACTGAAACCATTTGTACTAGTGCAACTCGTTTTGAAAAGAATACTGTTCATCCTTCCTTGGAAATCAAAAGAGTTCACGGATAGTCAGTGGACGATTTCGTCTATATAGAATGAATGGTATATACAAATGATTGTAGCTTTTGCAGTCTCATAGACTTTTCATTCGTCCCTCTCGAAAAAAGTACCACACTCAAGTTTCACTTTTGTTAGAGAATTCGGAATTCAGTCACGCCTTTAAAAATCGAACAACTTTAACACTATTGCACTGTTCATATCTTGATCGTGAACATGAACACATAAAAAAGTGAGGAATGCATTTGGAATTGGAAACAGAAATTCTTTATATAGTTTTGACTGGGAGAAATAGAAAAAAGTACAACCCCACTGTATCAGGTACAATGTCACAATAAACCGAAAAAGGTTCTCTGTCAGCACTCACTTATGCCCATTGAGTGCTAGAAATCAAAGAAGCGATATCAAACCCATCTTGTCAATGGTCATGGCCCTTATTACCCGCAATTAACTAACCGTACCAGAACACTCATAGTGAATGGAACTTGGTAAATTCAGTCTGCCTCCTTGAAAAGCTTATTTGTATCGTAAAACAATAAATAGGGAAAACGTTGACTACTTCATCACTAGTGTAGTTGACCATCATTTGATTTTCATAATTAATTCGTCAGCTGTTTGATCAGTTCATCGATCTCTTGGCAAAAGTCGACAGAAAACGACAAATTTGGTTTAGGTTCGTGGCTGCAAGTTGCAAAAATTCAATGGTGGTATATATACAGCAAGTGCAAAAGTCCCATCAGTTAACTGAGTGTGTTTGTACGCAATGGAATGTACAAACGATGTGGGAAAATAGATTGCCATGTTGTATGTCCGGATGGTGTGTCTGTACATTTTTGCGTTGATCAGGAACATTCCAAGTAGTGTAGTAAATAGGTTTATTGCGCCCTGTTTGACTTTAAGAAGTATGTAGGTCGAGAACATCATATTTAAGGCTACCTAGAATTGAAACTATGATACATCGTACGGGTTACTTTGACTGGCGTCCACAGTTCTGGTTGTTTGAAGAAATGTTCGCCATTAACTCAGTTTTAACAGCCCTAGGTGGGCAAAAACAGAAAAAGAAACTATGAGGTAACTCAGAAGTTTCTATACCTTCATCAATTACAGTGTATTAAAACCAAAATGGTACTAGGGATCAAGTTGAATTTAAGCAAAGGACGCCGTGGTAGGTCGATAATAACTTCTTTGATAAACTTTAATAAATCCGGCTAGCTAACCAGCGAACCTTAATTAACACAAAGTTGTGCATGTATTGGTATGTTCACCATTTCGATACTGGTGTTTTAGAGGATCAACAATTGAAGGTTCGGTTAACATAGTCAACTTCAGTTCTGAAAAATGTAAGCTTTCTTTAAAACTTTCTAATTACTTTGAGTCTAAATACTGTCGGGTTATCGCCTTTGAATTGTATCCCATAGGAGCTATCAATGTGGAAACTACATTAAACCATAGTCCCAAGGAACCTTGTCTTTGACGTAGGATGTAGCTCTGTCGGTAGGCCTTCGATCGCAAGATTTAACTCAGCAAATTAATCAGGTTATTGAGAAGAAATTAATTAGCTATATACAACTGAACAAGAGTTGAACCACAAAAAGATTACGTTTGTATAATAAGGTGTTTTATACATGTTAATGCTAATCGACTGACATGGTCATTCAGTGAAGTGATAGTTTTACAGAAGCATGTGGCTTTAGAATAGGCTGAACATGTAATTATGGTAAGAAATCACTTTGCTCATATTTCTACACGAACGTTCGAACAGTTGTCTTCAAATCTGACAAAGCATTTTGGCTTGTCAATATTAACTGAAATTTCACCAGTGGAAGAGCTTGGTAAATACGTGCTACCCTACTGACTGATCCATAATAACTCTACCTACTGTCAGTGCCCCTTCTGGAACCAAAACGCTTGAAATAAAAGTGTGCCATATTTATTGGGGCACAAAAAAACTGGATTGAATCCGGGAGTGACTTTAATCATACAACGCGATAGATAGCAGCACTGATACAACCGAGACCATGATGTCATCATAACAAAACAGAATGTTAGCTCAAGCTGTTTGGTTCAGACAATTTTGTCTGCTACACCTAGAGTGACATTCTGACAAGGCAGTTTGCACTAAACAGCTTTCCCACAGGAAACGAAATATATAGCGCCTGAAACCGCCTAGTTCGAATTTGGTATAAGGACCACTTGCAGAACCTTTTAAAATAAAGCTTTCCTGCTAGAAGGTTTCAGTAGTTTTGGAAATCACCGAATTGCTCTCCTGATCAAGCTGGGTGGTTTTTAAATGAATTTATCCAACAGACAGTTAAATCAATTGACTACAACTCACAGTTGTTTACAGATTCCCTCGTAATGAATACTTTTTCTGGGGCTTCTTTTGGAAAGAAGTGTTGGTCACCGTAGACACAGAAACATGGAACGAAGACCAATTCTGGGTTGTGTCAACAACATACACTTATGACGTGCTCAGTCAAATGCAGCACCGGGGTCTAGTGATTCCTTAAGGAAACGCAGGGTCAAACGTCCAAGTGAATACAAAACCTGTCTTCAATTTGCGTGGCTTCCAATTTATATTAATCAAGTCTTCAACAAATTGGCACAAGCCGTATGACTGTTTTTTGTACTTCCACAGAGCGATTCCGTGGTAGCTTCACTGTGTACAAACTTTTGTACTTGGTTAATAAAATGAGCGGACTGTTTTTTATTCCGCTGTCTTATTCAAAATAACGTCCAACGAATGGTTAAATATTCTTCTTGAACCCAATGCTCATTGTGGAACCACAAATGAAATTGTCTCAGTTTAATAGCGATGGGGACGTTGTTTTGTGTGAGATGTTCGCTAGCACTACAGATCTCGTTTCTTCAGAGTGTATGTTTGTTCTGCTAAGCTCTACCGTTAGTTTGTGCGTAGTATATCAACCGTTAAACTTCGATATCCGTTCCGCAATAAGTTTGTATTTTTCCGTACTGTTAGCTGATGCCATCCACGGGTTTTTAGTCGTGTGGCCTTGCGAAGCTCCTAAAAACCATAGTCCCTATTTAAGCATAAATGGTATGTGATTAAACGTAATTTTTCTATGATAAATGGCTAAATGAGTCATCCTATTCGTGTATTGTGCAGACCTTATCTGCCCGATCAGGCGATGAGATGAAACTGTCGTGTAAGCTGCTTTAACCTCCTGAGAGTGATGTGTTCAGTGACCTCATATCCTCGTTAGTCCTAACCACATATAGCGGAATTCGGTTATCAAAAATATTCAGTTAACTATTTTCAGTAGTTAAGTGTGTTAACCATATTCTGCTGCCTTTTCCATAATTCTAAAGTCGCACATCCTATGCGTAACGAATCAGTGTGTTGTTGAGAAGTGATCATAATTGTACTTGAAGCACATTGTGATAAACACTTCCGACTAACGCAGTCAATTTACGTCTGACGTTCGCTAAAGGGGTTCCCTCCTTTGATTGGATATTCCGTTGGATTTAGGCCATGAATAATATTTAAGCCTCATCCTTATTCCCATTAGCAATTGCTCATTTAAACCAAGTCTCCGGCACACATACGTTTGTTCACGAACGTACGTACCTAGGCTAAAATGTATACTACTGCTTAGCTATTAGAAAATGTAAACTTTAAAATGGTCTCTCATTTTATGAGGAGCCATTGCTATAAATTCGTCTCAATGCGAACAGCGTGCTCAAAGTTGAGTTGTGTTTACTCTTCGGTATGTGACTGTTACACGATGAATACTTTCATGCCAACATTCGTCTATAACCGAATGTATTGTTGTGCGGAGATTAATATGGTGGTGTTAATATAGACTTCAGTTTAGACTTTCCATAGAACCAATGAACTACTTATTTCCATCATCCCTTCTTGAATGGTGCTCGCAGAATTGACAAATGAAGAAGCTCTTTTAGCTCGCTAAAAGAATGGTACCTCCAGGAATCGCCCTCATAGTGCTTTAATGCGGAGAGTACAAACAAAGACGAGGTCGGTTGTGAGTGGCGTGTCAGACTGATATTTTAAAAAATATATAAATTGATCTTCCTATGAGCAAGCAACTCAAAGGTGTGCTAAGTGGGATGATCAATAATTCCGTCAAAAGCATTAGGATTAGGGACGAGCATTAGTCACCACGCCAATGTAAAATTTGGCAATCACTTTGTCGGATCAACGAAAAGTTTCACGGCGCGTTGCCATAATATTTGCGATCGTAATAGTGACATCTTTAAGCATGATAATAAACACTGTTATTACCCAACAGACGTAATTCAAGCCTGAATGGAAGGTTAACCGATTACACATCATCATCAGTGATCGACAGAGACATGCGGATTACAGACAATAAAACTTGTTGCGATTCGCTAATACAAAGGCTGGTGAACACTTTTAAAGAAACCGTGCCGCACATGTCCAGTTCAATTAACAACCCTATAGATATAATGTTTGTTGTGGTATGATGTAAAACATCCACTGAATTGGTAATCCAGATCCGAGGTCAGAAGAGAGAGACGAGATGTAGAGATAGCTATATATGGGTTGTCCAGAGTCCAGAGAATGCACGAGGCTGGTACTTCTTATAATGGCGATTTAAGCATAGATTATGCATAGGACAATACGGATTATCGTTTTAGCTATATTTTCGTTTAGTCCGTGTCATATCGAATTTGTACAGTTAGTTTTAGATTTATAGGTATAGGTGAGTAAGTGTATTTTTCTCAGTTTTGCCACAATTTTATTTCAAACACAGAGTCTCATCCCGTTAAAAAACAAGGAAGAACGGATGTCGTGAGGTGACAAAATTTTGACCTTCTTTTATCGTTCGCCAATATAAAACCACTGAATTTTCTATGAACTGTGCATGACTGCACATGAACGAATCAACTACAATAGTTTGTCCTTCGCTGACCATTGTGGTAGTCCGTTTCCTGATATGAAGGCCGATCTTGGCCACGTGTGCCAAAAATCGACCAGTGTCGCTCGATTGATATTTTCTCACTATACGCTAGTGCTTTCAGGGTAAGATTACGCAGCACCCTCTTGAACGATCTGACCGAGTCAACTAGGTGGCCGATTGACGTAATGTGTTGGACAGGTGGTAGGGCCAGATCCTTCGACAATGCCCAAGACAACAGGTTTTCTTTTGAAATTGTAGTTGATAGCCACCTAGCAATACACCCCAACGTATGCTAATTTAATCACCAACCTTATCTGCTTACAACTGGAAAATCACTGACAGATTAAGTGTCTGAGAGATGGATTGGTTGAGTGCGTACTACTGCTTCGAACAGCCAACGTCCTGGCGCCTCAAAGTATGGGAAAATAAACAGTTAGATAAGTGCTTTGGAACATCCATGGGAGTTTGAAACAGAAGCTGTCTAGTAAATGGTCAACGCTGAACTAAACTTGTCGAGATATTTATTTTTCTTCAATTCACAGCTTTCTGTTTTTGATATCTACGACTATTTTCAGGATAATAAATACATCAGTAATGGATGAACATTCGCATCTCACCACATACTTTCTGTCTGGTTTGACTCATCTCTTTGCCCATAGTGTGGTGCGATAGTATGCATTCTAGGAAGAACCCTACTCATAATTTACATTACTGTTTATCTTGTCATTCAAACTATCATTCGTTAAGGACAAAAGCCTCCTGTTGTATATGTCATGATTTGAACTAGAAGTTTGTTTGCATGCAAAACATTCCTGGTCGAAGAAGTTGGTATTTTTCTAGTAGAATCAGGATGTACGAGAATCGCATGCCAAGCTAACGGAAGTCGTGTCACAATAACACCTCAATGATTAGGTAGGTAGAATTCACTTTAAAGCTAATTTGTAATGAATAAGTCAGTGATAATACCGTTAGGTTCTCACGTTTCTAAACAAAACGACGCACAGTAATGTGTCAACGGAAATTTGACATTTCGTTCTAAACGGATTAGTCACTTGGATATGTCAAGTTTGCAATATTTTACGGAAAAGAGGCTTACCCTCCCAACTTCAGTGGTAGTCAGCCAAACTGATTTAGCTACCTAATAGTATTACAGAAAATCAGAGGAACAGCCAATTTTTCTCTGAACAGTTTGACTCGAAGGAACGAAAATTCACGGGTATGTCAGTCAGTTGAGAGAAGACTTTTTCAAGTAGTTGCCTTCTGAATGGAAATTCGTCCGGCTTGATTCATTTCCTAGTTACACGACTACCTAGTGCGCATTCTTTTCTTTGTACCTTCGTCCGTTGCACACACTGGATCAACAACAGAGTGGAATTTTCCGCGTTACCATTGTAGTTGGCAGGTCGTATGAATCTAAACAAAACCTGGTGCGATTAAGTTGTCTGCGCCCGACACGTTACGGAGTAATTCCACTGGCCATACGCACAAGCACATGTTAACCATATGCCTTGTCTCTAGTCCGTCTTGATCACGTGACCGAAACAGGAAACAGTAAGTCACACTTTTCTTACCTGCTTGCTAAACTGCCCGTCTGTGATCCCCCAGAATTCTGAACAATACCTGTCATAAACTTACGCTTGGTAAGTAGACAGTTCGACGGGAAATGAGCATAACCGTAGCAACCTATTTGTTTGCGCACTAATTATTTCGTTGAAGTTTGAACGATAGAATCGTCAGCCTGTAGCGCAGCTCCGCCTCTTAACTGCAGGTGGGGCATATTTCAACTGTCTAAATCCGATCTAAAAGATTAACTTGTGTTCACTTTAAGTTGTATCCAATATCTATCGTCGAAGGTTTGGCCAAGTTAGACGAAACAATCTCGTTGCACGGTCTGTCTAAATCAATTCTGCTAAGGCCCACCGCATGCGGCTGTTGGATTACAAACAAGCCACAAGAACAAGATATTGAAGGGAAATAAAATGTAAAAATTAGTTTTGATTCAGGTAGCAATAGTCATTATATTTCAATACCTACCCCACACGGTACTCGCAGATTTATGACAGTCAGTCAGACTATCCTAACCAGGACAGGAGCCGTGACGGCAACCAGGGCTCGAAACCAAGAATACGCGATCGGAAACCAAGCCTCGTTAGAGCGAAATCAAGGTGAGGACTGTTAAACAGACAAGTGACAAGCACGAACAGACGAACGACTAGAATCACTGTAGTTTTGTATTTTGTTTTAACGGATGAATTTGTGTGTTTCAAAATCCTTGGGTGATGGAGGGCAAGTCAAGTCTCATTTGGCTAGATCCAGGTGCAAACATTTATCTCCATATCTAATCTTTATCATCAAATGTTATCCCTCAATTTGTTCCACTTCTACTTCAACCCAACATTCATGAATTTACCACAAAATTGGGTCAATGGCTCTGTCCTACTAAAACTGATTTTGGTTGTTAACACAACTTCTCATGAATTTTATTACAGCTATAATAATCTGTGACTTGCACTCGTTTAGTCAATTGTCCACTTTTGTTGAAGGTGTAAAGGCGTAAAGAATCGAGAATTTATTTGAAACAGTGGTAGTGGTGGTTACACACTATTTGACAGAAGGCAGCTTCAGAAATCGATGCATGAACTGACACTAGTGTGAACTACGTACGAACGCGATCATCACTGAGGTGCCACAATGGTTTGTGAACTGGCAATTGATAACTGGCGCACTAGATAAGCGAGTAGACTTTCTCTTAGCATGTATCAGTAATCACTGTCATCAGTAGTCTGTAGTGACCAGCGATCGTGTGGCTTCTTTAAGGGTGTTTGCTGCAACCTTGTTTTTCCAGCCGTCTGTTATGCACGCATGATTCTGTGTACGTCTGCTGTCGAGGGCTTGGTAGGAACTCAGTGCTACCTCCTGTCGTGCAAGTAATTACACGCAGCAAATGCTTGCGCGTTCTACAGCATCTCATCTATTATTCCAAACTTCAAGGTCGTTTAATCTCTACCTTTATGAGCGTTATCTAACACACTCGGAAATTTTACGCACTATTCTCTTGGCGAGCTTCTGAGTGTCGCCGAATAGACTGGGCCCCTCGCACGCTTCCTTTCTCTCTTCCTGGCTGCTGCCGTTGGTCCCACGTTCGCATAGAACAAACTGTTTATCCTACTGTAGCGAAAAAAGCTTTCAATAAAGCACAATCATTAGTATCCAACTCATTGGTCCCCATGCCACGCGCCAGCTTGCGTTTGAGTCAGAATTCCTGCCCACAGGAACCCCGGTTCCCTCTCATACTTCGTGTGCACTGCGGCCCGCTTTTTGCGTATCTGACGCCTTCTGTTGGGGGGTGGTTCGCCTACCATTCTTCGTCCGTTGTTTCGATTTCGCTGGGCGGTGGCTCGTACAGTCGTTCGCGCTATCCGCAATCTATCCACTGTGGCCTCTGACGGCCATTCTACGACCATGTAGAGATATTCCTCCAAGTGTTGGAATAGTTGCGCCCCCGATCTAGTTATCCATCCCATTCTCCCTGTCATGTCTCGTTCGTTGGTCCGATCCAGCTGAGCGATAACTTATCCGGTCGCCCATGCTGTACCCTGTCCGCACGTTGTGAGCTTTTTGGCGTACCTCCCCACGTTTAGGTATTTCGCCGGGAGTTGAAGTATCCGCACTTCCGGTTAGATAATCCACCATAATATTCCCAAACATTGCTGGAAATATACGGTTCGTTACAAAACCCTCTCGCGTTTGTTCACTACGACGCTTGTTAGGACTACGTTTCGACAGCCCTTCAGGAAAGACGTTTTAAACTGTTGGTAGGCAGGGATAAACAAAAAAACCGAGTCTGTACCAGCCTTGCTTTTATCAGCGACTTGGTCGCCTCTGTACCCGGCCAGAAATCATTTAGGAAGACTGGTAAAGCAGAACGAACACTCAAACCAGCGGTCGAAACGTATGTATCCTTCGCATTAAGAGGCTCAAGCGCTCAATATATGGTGAGTGAAACGTCTTGAACATGCAGTACCACACCTTTAGCCGCAAGTCATTTGTCAATTTTGGATCACACGGTCAATATCGAATCACTCTTTTGTAGCGTTCTATTGAAGGTTCAAAACTTACAAGTTGTAAAACACTGAGATTTTAGTGGGCATCCACCAGCAGTCGCTAAAAAACGACTGTTAATTAAGAACCGTGTTATAAAACAGCTGTGCCTTGGCTGGACTGAAACAAGCGATAACAACGTGTAATGATAGTGATTGAGCGAAACACCAACTATGGCATTACAATTTATTTTCGTCGTGATAAAATAACACTGGTTGACGAGTCAAATATCTACCCTGCTATCTGTGTTGGTATATTAATTCTAACCAATCCTCCGGTATATCTGGAATAGGTTACTAAGTTGCGCAACTGGTCTTAGCAGTGTCATATTGGCGTAGTGTATTTTTGAGTCTACTGCAAAATTATTCAACAGTAAATGTTTAATCATCTGATCAAGAGTTCACAGTTAACACGAGAAGTTTCAAAATCTGAGGAATGACATGCAAAAGAAAAAACGTGGAAAAGGAGACGGTTTTCATTTCCAGTGCGAACGCGGCAAATGCTGTGCCAGTTGAGTAACGAATTCCTGCCGGGAGCTAAGAAATTCCACATTTTGGACCCAGTTACCCACCTATCGCACTGCATCATGTAGAATTCACTTGCTACTCGTTCTTATCGTGGGACCACCCATCCAACCAATCATAATCCATATCTATCCCTACGTTTCCTATTTCACTTAAGAACCGATATAGTTTTGATGTTAGTACGAAGAACGCAAAAATCATAACGTAAGATGTGTGCGTAAGAACCATTTCATCCGCTCTTTTTAATTACAAACGCCAAATGATGCACAAACATTTGGATGTGTGGGGACCTACGGGCAACATTCCCGAAGTGATCGCTCATCATTTAATCACGTGATCGAAAATAGTAATAACAGGTACGGATGTAATTCTAAGATGAAAACGAATGGAAGAACACTCAATCTATGTAACGTATTACCGAAGTAACGATAGGTTTTATACGATGCATAGTAAGTGCTTCGAAAAAAGCTAAAGAGTGTGTGTTCATTGTCTGACAGATAACACGGACCCGGTGCTCACATACACCAAATCAGATCCCATCCAACTTTAAAAACTCTGGTGTTCTGTCGAGAAAACATATTTTCCAAACCACTGACTAGCGGCAATTATGTTTGTGGTAGATCTTACCAGTAAAACGACAAGCCGTTTTGTCTTTCCAGATGAAAAGTTTTTCATAGGTTGTTGTATTGAGTTTGGACTGGAGTGGTTTCTTGGTTGGAGAAGGTTCAGACACTCGGTGTTCGCACACAAGCTTTTATAGACGGAATTATGGTCAAACTGGCGCCAGTCGAACATAGACGGGGATTAGCTGCTGTTAAATATCTGTTTTAAACAACCGAACTGCTAGACGTAAGGTCACAGAACAACACAGCAACAAACTGGCCAGTCAGAACGTGAGGACGTCTGTCGCTTAATAGCAATCGTAAATACTGTTGTTCCTCTACAAAAATGTGCTGTTTTTTAGTTAATTGAGACTACTAAGGGCCACTCCGAGTCCTGTTCTCATTTCTCCTTGATGTTTTGTACATTTCTCCTTCTGTGTTGGTAGGTTAAAAGTTGCGTTGAACAGTGTGTAGGGGGGTGGAAAAAGTTATTGGGACTAAGTAAAAGGTGAATTCAACGGACCTACTGTTTGTAACCATTTCAGCAACATACACCAGAACACAATGAAACAACATTCAATCAGACGTGTTAAGTTATTGATCTGTGAGGTAGGTTAGTTGAATCGTTAGAAAACTTGCACTGTCGGTTGTCTCTCGCATGTGTACCAATCAAGTAATATTTTGAAAGTCTCACCTGATTTAGCCGGGACCAAGAAGCTGAGCAATGCTTTCCAGCGTGGACAGATCCTAAGTAGTAAGCAGTTCTGTTTGCAGAATAAGCTGCCTACCCGATTACTCAGCTACAGTGGCCTCTTAAACCCCCATCCTTCTGTAGTGAGAGAAGTGTCAGTGTATGACCGGGGGTGTGGGGTATTTTGCAGGTAAGAATTAGGTTCACCCTGGAGTCTGTAATTAATTGATAATTGACCTAATTCTGTCAGTCTTCTCGGTAGGAGGACTTTCTTGAACCTCATAATTCTTCTAGTCACCCGTCTCCGAATATTTGCAATAAGTGCCAATTCTTTCTTAAGACGAGGACGATCGGCCTGCATGTTCGTTTCCAGGTGTGGGCGGATTATGGAAGCAAACAAAAAGGGGAAAATTTCAGGGTGAAAGGCCTCACAAATTCTTCTTAGAATGTTCAGGGTGATTTTCGATTTTCTAATCATGGCAGCACGGTTTGTAGACAAACTCAAATTGTCTGCTACTGTGTTCTCTAGATCGTTTTCGTGTGTTGATACGAGCGGATTTGTGTCACCAAAGTAATAGTGATTGGAATTTTGATGGCATGGCTTTGTAATTGTTGACATTTATGGACAGTTTTTTATGGACCACTGATTTAAACAGTTCAAATCGTCTCGTAGGGTCAACATATCTCCCAGATAATTAAGAACTTACCATACCTTTGCGTCATTTGCGTATATCAAAGTCAGTGATCTGACTATGCTGAGTAGACAAACAAAGAATGGATAACAGAGGTCCTAAGAGTGATACCTGAGGAACGCTGTTGTTGGCTTGGAACCACTCTGAAAGCTGTCCATTCATCTTGACGTTGAACCTACGCTCAGTCATAACTATTCTGTTTCCGTAGCAAGAGGGAATGGCAAATCCTGTCAAAGACTTTAGAAAAGACAATTCATTTCTGTGGTCAATCATGTGTTTGCAGCCTTCGTCCAAACATCAGGAACAATCGCCAGATCCAGTATCTCCTATGAAAGCCATGTTAGCTCTTTAGTGCTGAGTTAGGAGTCTTCAGCCTTAGCCCGAAGAGATCCATCTAATAAACTCTTCAATACTTCAAAGGCCACTGTTGATCGGTAGTTCACTCGATCGTCTTCTCACCCCCCTTTGAAGATAGGCGTTATTGAGAACTGTTTCCAGGCTTTTGGTAAACAGTCGGTTGATAAGAATCGATTGGAAAGTGCTGTAATTGATTCTGCTAAGGTGGTGGTGCGGACTTTTAACAGGAAAGCGGCTATCGAGTTTGGAAGGGAATATTTGTGGGTTAGTGGGTTCCCTAACTTGACTCCGAATCGTGGCACCGAAATTTGAAGTAATTAGTTGCCATCTATGCACTCAAAAGCAGTTCATGAATTGCAAGTATGCACACTTACCTACATTGTATCCAGAGTGTTGGCCACCTCTGCATTTGTTTTGGTAGATCCACCAGAAGTTTGCAATTTCAAAATGCCAACTCTACCCATTGTGCATGCTTCGACTACGCTGTAGAAAAGCTTAGGATTTACCTTCAGCTTTTCAGCAAGACCGCGCTCATTATGAAATCGCTCTTTTCTGATAGCAGACGTGATACGATTGTGCGACATGATTTACTGAACCAACACAAGCTTAATGTGTTCTAGCTGGTAGCTGCTGCAGGTTGGGCATATCAATGTAACCACACTTTCGGTTTTACTCCGTGGGTGTCTCGGATTTTTACTGGGCTGGAGATACTTTACTGGGACATAGTTGTTAGCGGCATCGAAGCTTTCTTCAATGACGAGCGGTCAGTGGCCATCTAGGCTGAGTGTGGTGAGGTAGCTAGGTATTCAACCTTGCAGAATCGTGTCTTCATCGCTGCGAAACTTCTCTTGTGAAAAACTTTGGGGAATAAATTGCCTAGTTTACTGTAAGTAACTGAATGCAGTTATCCCACGATCATTGAGGCCAACTGGAGCTGTGATATTTAGATTGCTTACCATGTTAACCACGTTGGTAGGCAGTCAATCAAGACAAGACAGTGATTGGCCCACCCGCCACCTTATCTGGTCTTGGATTGGCTGAATTAGTCAAGCTTTCATTAAGGCTTCGAAAAAATCTCAATGAAAAGAGGACGGTGCGTTACTTACCAAACGGTTTGTGAATTCTCAGACCGGATGGTTGATATCACCGACTATCAACGTTTGATTGTAACCCAAAGATGGTATTCCACTCAGATCCTTACACAAGACCTTTTCAGCATCCCTGTTTGCAAAAGGCGATCTGTAAATCACACCAATCGGACAAGTAGAGTTTTGAGTGATGTGAACTACCTGCCAGTTTGATTCCATAAGATTCAGCTGCACCCTGTCACGAATATTTGAGATCTTTAGGTGCGATCCAAATTAAAGGTCTACACCACCTCCCTTAATGAAGTTCCTATAATTGCGAAACATTATGATGTCGGGGATGGTAGTTCCCCATCCCGCGCTTCCTGCTTACACCAGATCAGGGTGATGTCTACCGTAAATGGTTTTTACCGAAAACAGAGGTGATGAAGCTCGTGCAGTTCACTGATGAGTGGAATCGCATAGATGTAAAATCACTACCAGTGAGCAGTTCCACTGACTACAGTATGCATAGCAGATGAGTCTGTTTGGGGCGGCTCACCGAATGAGAAGGGCTCATTCTGGTCGTTGTAGTGTACTGTGAGGTCGCCATTCCATCCCCACTGAAATGACATCGACCCGGGGATTTTTTTAACTCTCCGACTGAATTTGACGTCTGCGCGAAGATGATATGGGCTATGTTACATCATTAAAGATGACACTGTTCCAGTGGACGTTCCTATTAACGCTGTTTTCGGCCAACTTTGACTGATGTTTTCATGTGCCTCAACCAACGCGGGTACATACACCAGCCTACTGTACGATGAGTATGGTGCATTCATGGGCTGCTGCTTCATTCAACATATAAAAGTTTGCAGTTTTAGTGCCCCTTTCAGTTGCGAAAAACTGGTTAATGTATTTAAAGATCCGTCGGTGCACAAACTAACACATCGCTATGCCCATCAGGAAGGGTCTTGTACTCGGTGAAGTTCTACGCGCAATGATCAGTATACTGCAACCAGCCTGCAGTACTAGTTTCATTAAGTAAGCTAATCCGGTAAGCATAAAGTAACCCAGATGAACTGCTTTGAGCTCCTTGAGCATTCAAAGTCATTCCAGGTTTGAGAATTGATAGCAGACACGGTATGGTCACCATCTCCATGAGAGTTGTATACCATAACTATTTTCTATTATGGTCTATAAACTGTTTTACCCCTAGCTTGGAAAAACTTCCCGTTCTCATCTCATAAGTTCAAATGCACCCAGCTTGATTAAACTATTTGAGTTGTGGCCGTAGTCAGTGCGAACCGACAATTCGGGCTGGGTTGCATGCACTATCATCAATGGTGTGTACAAAATGCGCACCAATCATAATAATCTCCTCACTAAGTGATACTTATAGGACCGGGGGCTGAGTGAATAAGAATTTCGACTCTCGAAGCAAAAGGTTGCTGATTGCAAAGTGCCGGTTAAAAGGTGGGCATCATGAAGCATTATAATTCCCTGCCGTCCGTTGCACAGAACAAAAAACCAACGAGTAATCATTCAACCGGACCTTGGTTGGCGAAAATATCGACGTTCCTAATGTTACGAAATTTGAGAAATCGTTATGCCCATTAGCTTATTTCCAATAAAACCGCATTAGTTCTGCTCCTACATGGATGAAGCTTATTTCGATATATCAAGTGAAACTCACTGGTTTGTCTCTACAGGCTCTTCAGTTGGTTGAAGCACGATACATGTGGATCCACTGGAAGTTGGTTCAGACTGCACAACTGTCATTTCTGGACTTGACTCTACTTGCGTGGTTTCGTGTTTTTTCGGTATTAATCCGAGCGTTTTACAGTAGTTCTCGTATGTAATGAACCCATCCTCTTCCACATGGAATAGCTTCATCCAACTTTGAACAAACTTTTCCGTGTGGTTCATTTTCCTCGTGTATTCCCGCAGATCAGCTGCGGTTATGCGTCCTGTGTTGTTTACATCGATAGCGTGAAAACATTTTCTAAATTCGGCCATGATTTCAGACGCGCTGTGGATGTCAAAAGTTCGGCTCCTGCTCTGCACACGTGGCTACTTCCGCTGAGCTTCAAGTAGCTCAGACGAATGATCGATGTGGTTTGACGTTCCGCCGGCCAAACGTGTTTGCGTGTCTGCCTTATTGTGGTAGCGCGCGCGGCTAAAGTCCACATGGTTAGCTGTTGGCTGAGAGTCACGTGAATGGAAAACTAGTGTGATCCACTGTGACCAATCCGGTGAAAGGAAGTGTTTGAAATTCGATAGCTGCCGTGTTCCGATGTGCGTGGGATTCTGTCTGCGAACCCGTGTGCATAGTCAAACGTGGCGCAGTTGGTGTTTGCCGGAAAGTTCGTCACCAAATTCCGACGCCCCTGATGGTGAAAAACTGAAAACCGACTACAGACTAAATTTGGGTCTGGTCGATTCTTGTGTGAGATTATTAAGAACTACTTAACGTTTGCTGTACCGTAACTCTTTGGTTCCCGAAGAAAATGGACAAAGACCAAGGAGCTGTTTCGGTGTTTCCTTTGATCGATAAAATGCAGCAGATTATAGTACAGAGGATTGTAGTCCAAGTGTACATTGTATGAGGTAGAACCCAGTATGCTTTAGAACTAGTAGCTCACTTCTCGAGTATCATAAAGGCGTATGAAGTAATAGAGTGAAATCATCGCGGTTCACAGTCGTGCACGTAATTAGAAAATGTATTCCTTACCACGAAGGATTTTCTTCACTGGAACAGATAAGCACGCAGAAAGAAATGCTGGTTTCCGAAGAGCGACCTAGTTGCGTCGTTTGCGAACCCTGATTTAACGACCATGAGTCTTGACCCTAGTTTTTGCCGTGCATCGGTGATCCCACTGAAGACTGTAAACGTGTAAAAAAAAAACTAGAGACGCAGTAGGATTGTGCAGACTTGATCGATGAATTGCATGTTTCTGACTGATATCACAACTTCATATGGAGCGAACATAGGTGATCTTCGAAAAACGCGTTGGGATACAACCTCCCATTTATAGGACATGCTTATCATATCTTAATTAAACTGAGTACACACAGGGTTGTGTAGAATGGAGACTCAGTCAGTCTGGTCTGCTGCTCAATTTAGCGAAGGCAAATAAAACTTTGAAAACTACCTGAAACAAAAAACCGAGTTTCTTTGATAGTCCGTCGACTGAGAACAGGCCACAAAGTTTAAAAGCGAAACTTCCGTTGCAACTGATAGACAATTTACTGAATGCTTCCAATGAAAACCGAATTCTTCATAAAAAACAAGCCTTTGTTTTCTTCTTGATTGCTACTAAGATATGATCAGGCAGTAGCGTTAAATTTGGATTGCTCGGAAAGTGGATAAGACTATTTCGATCCCGTGCACATTTGGCAAGTTAGTGGTTTCCAAAAGGTCAAAAATGTGATTCAGTTGTGGTTTGCAGGCAGGCCAGCTGAAATTTGAATTCAACAGAAACTTGGCCTTCTTCTTTGTGTGTGACTTGTATAATTTTGTATTCCTTCGTTATGGTATTATCAGTGATAGCCTCAAGGTGTTCTTGTAAGCCGCCGATTTTGGACTCGTATCCTGGGGTGCCAACACCCTCAAATTAAGTGCACCCCAGTCCACTGCTGATCTTTACTAGTGGCTCGTTAGTTGATACGTACTTCATCCAAATAGGGGTTACCAAAGTGGTATCTTTGTAGCAGGTCTATCCAGGTTGACTTTCCCGGATTTTACACTTGACTAGCCCTCAGTGGTGAGTCTAGGAAGCTTGACTCTCAACTCGCTATACGCGCCAAGAAAGTTAATGTTGATTAAGCACCAAAACTCCCTCATGTTCAGCAACAGGCTTCCGGAGACAGACCAGTTCTTAGCGTTCTTAAAAGATTCAAAGTCAAAATTCAGTTTTATTTCTGAAAGGCACCAAGCTGGATACTTGCCGGATGATTCCGTTTTTATCTCTTATAGCAATTTACTGCCTTGGCGATAATTTACACAGTGTGGTAGTAATTATATGACTATGGACAACCATATTTTATTTTTGTAATAACACCGCGATTTATTGCAAGAAAACGAAGTTGCCGGATGTCAGCGTTTTTCCCATGTGTATTCGTTTATGTACTTGTGAGATAGCATTAAACACCAGGCTACCAATTCTTCTTCTATCACACTGTGTGGGCAGTGATGATCAATATTCTCGTGATTGATCCACAGTTCTAGCTAGCTATGTAATCATTTTGACATGGGTGGTTTATATGCATCTGTTGTAAGTGCACGTTTCGGACAAGTTTCAATCATCCAACGCGCAAGACCTGCCCTCATATATCAGCCGCGAATGCTTTAAATAACAGTAACTGAAACATATAAAAAACTTAGAATGGGATACTTTGTTTTTCTGTTTAGCAAAAACGCTGGGGTATTACAATGTAAAACTCTTCGCTTTAGATCAAATGTCCCTAACTGCTGTGTCTAAATCCTAACATGGGACCCAATTTCCGGCAAGTGATCTCCAAAAATGCATATATCCAAGTAGGGTATTTAGCCAAATTAATATGCTAGATTCCAACTTGCAGGGTATGGATGGACTGTCGCTGACGGTAATGACGTTGAATTAATTTAAAAATACACTAAATCTTTTGAGAGGCGGAATGTCAGGACCGTATAACTTCGTACTGACAGTGATTGAAAAGGAATCTTTCCTCCGGTGCGTCATAAAGAATCTACAATGATTAATGGATCGATACATATTGGTGGTTGACGACCACCAAGGTATGAATCGTGTTGTGAGTGTTTTGTGAACAATAAATGCCAGTTGCGAAATTAAACATCAAAGATTATTTCATCATAGTCAGCAACGGTGTGGACTACACTACGATATAAACCTGTTTATTGAGAGAAGCTGACATTTTTTAACGTATCCCAACTGGGTGGAACTCCTAGTCACTTAACATTCAAGTATAAATAGAATTTATCCCCAGCATTTTCTACACTGTGCCTCCATCCTTATCGTAAAAACAACTTTGTAAAGCTTCCCGATAAGTTAGACATCAAAGAAATTTATAAACATTGAAAATTGGACTAATAGAACAGCTTATGAAAATTGCTCTTCTTCAATAAAAGTGCCAACACTGTCGTCATAGGTAGATTCTTGGGTTGTGATTTGAAACGACTGTGCACCATTGCTATAGGTGGTGAATTTAAAAATGATGCTCTTGTGGTTTTGTTGCTAGATCTAGCTTTGGTAGCGAATGCACAAGGCAAGGTAGATTGGACCTAAGAAGATTAGTAGCTAGGTGAGGTCAATAATCTATGCGTAAATAACCGGCTGTTTAATTCGGTCAAGTCCCACCTAACTGAAAGTCAGCTGCGGGGGGTTAAATAAATGGCGGTACTTTAGCGGTTGGACATAGTCAAGCGAACGACAATTTGTTAACCTGTAGTTAACAATCAACCGTGTTGAACTCCTTCTTAACAGGGATACGCTTTAGCTTCTTGTCTCAGAATATGAATAAACCCCTTTAACCTGTGCCTAGTCGACCATTCAGCCAGTGCACCTGCCACAGCAACCACCACCGGTGAACTGGTGCACAACGTGAGAAAAGAATAAATCTGGCTGAAAACACACACGAATACATTCAATTAGCTTAAACGTTTATGTAACTGTTGTAAGGCACATTCTGTTGGAGAATAACTTTGGAATGACATTGACATTCTCAGGCAGATGCTCCCTCTTGGTTGTCAACACACCAAGACTTTTCCTTTGTTAACTGTTGCACTGAAATAATTTCTTTATTTATCTTTTACGCATATTGATAATTTTATCACTAGAACTTATTTAAAATCGTCACCTCATGTTGAATTATAGACTATGGAAATCCGTAGGACTCAGCACGACGCTTGTAGATGACTAAATCTAAACGGTATCCACCTCATGTCCAGTGACGGCTGATTGCTTGCAGCAACGTACCATCCTGACCTCCGCTGACGAAAATGACAAAAAAGAGGGGATTGTAGTTATACTCCATACAGCGAAAGAACGGTAACAAATGCTAGTCATTAGTGAAGAGTAGAAACAGAGGGCTGAGAGGTATTATTGTCACAATAGTAAAGCCTTATTAGTACAAAATTCAAACTGGTTAGAATCATTTAGTAGGGGATTCGCAGTGGTGTCTGCAAAATATTAATTCAGTAAAAGGTAAACTCCACACAAGACTCATAAACGGTTCGTAGCTTCACGACCATAGCCTTGCGTGACTGACTGTCTCAGCTTCCTTCCACAGTCCAGCAATGCTCAAGCACTTGCTCTGTCTCATCCGGACGTACAAGTATGCTATTACCGTCAACTTGATTTCGTGCTATACTACTCACTGACAGGTCCAAATAATACAAGCCATTGGTATTATGTTGTTTTAGCCTTAAGTAATATTGTAGTGTAGAAACAAGCCGATTGACGTTTCCGCAGATCAAGACGGTCCAACTCATGCGCAGCTCTAAATGCCAATGTCATTGCACCGTTGTTCAGTGAGCAAACCAATTCATGATGCTGCTCGAAAACTGCCTTACAAGTTACCATGTCCTTCACACTTACATTTCGTTAGCTATGCTCGTCAGAAGGATCATTGCAAAACAGTTTCAGGTTAGTGACTACTAGTCAGTCGTAAGTTCGGTGTGTTAACTTAAAACCAGAGCACCAGTGTTATACCCCCAGCAAGCTGTATGCATCGAAGGTGATCTAGTGTACCACGTTCCCCGAAACTTTTTCAACAGTGTACTCTTTTTTAATATATTTGGTTGCTGCGCGGAAGTGATCGTAATGTCTCTTTGTTCGGTCTTAATGTTACCAGGCTGGCTGAGCGGCGCTTATGGCACAGTCCGATTTATTGCCGCAAACTGTGGGACAGCTTCAGAGAACTAGCTCGATTTGTATCATCACAAAAAACTACAGGCAGGTTCACAGAGCACCGCCTCGATATCCCGTGATAGAAATTTCTTGGCTAAACCCGATGAAAATAAAGTAGAAATCTAAGCTTTCAACGGTATCGCGAAACAGGGAAGGACATTCGGTAAGGGAAAAACACGATGAGGTTGTGTCGTTGCACGCTGGCAACGATGAAAAGACTAAATTTATCTTACCGAAGGCTAACAAACGATGTTCATGTGTAGTGTTATTCGCATGCAAAACAGTGTGCAACTTCGTTCAGAAGTTTCTGACAGTTGATGCAAGAATCCCATATGCCATTATACTTGATTTATGATGTCAGTAAACCGAACGCGAAGTGTTGCCGGATTGGCTGATAGTAAAGCGCTGAATTCAAGATTGACCAATTAAATTTCGTGGTATACCATCGAAAGGAAGGTGTTGCTAAGTTTTCAGACAGTCCCAGTCACACAGTATCATTACGGTTACTTCAACTGAATGTGTGCTGCCCGTTGATCAGAACATTCTGTGACCAGAGCAGTATATATCAGAACACCTCTTCGCTGTTGGAGTACCACTAGTCAATTGCTCCTAAAGCCCAATATGTCCAACGTTTTTGTGCAGCCAATGTTTAAAATGGGTATTTTCAGTCAACTGTTCAAGTAACGATGACGAAACCATAGAAACGGGCGGGTAAATTTCAGATATTTCCATGAGACGATTCTTACAGAACCCTTTTCCGACAATACAGATGAGAACAACAATTCTTGCTCCTAACAAATGTCTAGGTTGACATTTAATACAGTCTTTTCCCCTACTGAGTGATTCTGGTTTATTTGCTTTGTATACTCCTCCATAATTAGCAGGTACATAACAAGCTTCGGTTGTATTCGGACTTATCCAACTTATCTCCCACCCCTTGTTTGCTATTTAAAACAAAAAATGCCAGATTTCTTCCACTTTTTGAATGCACTGGATAATTAGACAGTGCAGCCAAGGGTAGATCCCTCAGACATGTTTCAATCAGTGTTTACAGCGAAGGTTGGACTAAAAACTGACATTCTTGTCTTGGGTACCCTTTCCTTCATTTTGGAAAACATTCACATCAGTGGAAGAGGAAGAACACTTGAGACCAGAGTGAAGTTTCCGGTGTCATGTACTAGCACAGCAGTTAACAAGCAACAGGCATGGAACAGGAACCATCACGTCCCTAGTCACAGGATTTGCAGGATCACTAGTCAAGGAATCGGTATCGCACCATCGTTTACCGTTCAGCTGAGTAACCAAAATTCACACATTTATAAGTTTATTAAGTTCAACGATCAGCCATTGGCAGTCGTTCAAAAACGGTTTGTTATTAATTCTACTTATGAGTAGCGTAGTTGGAAGTGTCGCTCGCGATTTGTCTGTCTGCGTAGTTAACGTTCCGTTTAAGCTTTGTTGTTTTCTTGACTTCTTGCTAGTTACATGTTCATAAATAGCTGGAGAGTATACAGAGGAGTGAATTGCCAATTTACGTCTTCTGACTGCCTATTTTTTCGATGGTTCAGAGGAGCTTAGTGGTTTGATTTAAAATTGCATGAATAACATAATACGCTTCGATACTTATCTCAGTCTTAATGCCGACCGTGACAAGAATGTACACTACTGATGAATTCTATTAGGAGAAAAATTCGGGCCTAATATTTCGTTTTAACATAATTTGTCAGGGAAACCTATCTAAATATGAACATCGTAATCAAATATGAGTGATTTTTAATTTTAAATTAACCAAAACCTCGACTACTCATTAATAGCTTGTCGTCAGAGCTGATATGAACCCCATTTTAATAGAAATATGGGTCTTGTATTCACCAGAATTCATTTCCAAGCTAAATTATGGATACATACTGTTGCACTGAACCAAGAACGCGGATGACACGGAGTGCTTTTTCGGATAGTCACCACAGTCTGTATATGTTTCAACGCCACCTCGGATAAAAACACTCATTCTCACAAAACACTTAACCAGATACATTGCGGTTGCCATTACCTAGTTTATGTACCGAAAACCCCTTAATTTTAGTAAACCCCAATGCATCTTGTGTTTTACCCCTGCTACTTCAGTACCAAATTACGTGTCTCTATCTGACTACTGACGAGTGGTGTAGTGCGGTCATTACACATATTTGGCTTTAATGACGTGAACTCGAGTCAAGAGTTTTGAAGTGTTTGTGGATTGTAATCAGATGTCAGTAATGATCAACAGGCAAAAAATAACTCCCCCACCAAACATTCATGACCCCAATCGAAAATGTATACGTACCTCTCGAGGAAGTAATGTTTAAGGTTACAAAACTTTACACCCGACCACGCAGATAATTTAACGGTAAAGTATGTCGTACGGGTGCTCCCTAGGTGTGTCAACTTTACAATATTAATTAGAAATCATTGAATGTGCACACTATACAACAGCTCTGGTGAGGAAATCCTATCAACTGGCCCCAATTAAATGGGACCCGTGTACTCAGGGTTTTCCTGAAGTTACTATGACTATTGGATGTTTCACAGAATTGCGATCTCATGGCGGTATTCAAATGAGATTTTGTGCTGTGATGGGGTCACTTGTGACCCGTCTGGAATTCCTGCTTGAATTTTGATTATACGTCCTCTAAGAAACTTCAGGGTATTCTTAACAATTGGTTCATTAACGTATAAAATGATACTCAGTTCGATTGGACGGCTTAAATTAGAGCTGGAATGAACGAGTGAATACATTACATTCGGGTTACACTTGATCTAGGTATACGCTAGTAGTATTTCGACCAAGCGAGTCGACATCAGAGTGGCCGACCAGTGAAACCGTGTCCCAAATTCCCGTGTAATCCTCAACTGTGTTCATGACATTCTTTCCCCAAATTGGAACAGTATTTTATTCGAGGCATTCTAACCAGAGAAAGACTAGTGTTGTAAACCCAGAAAGCGGATGACACAATAGGTTAGTTCATGCTTTCAGCATCCAAACTGCATAAATTAATTTAAACAACTCTTGACCAGGCAGAGGTTCAGTACACTGAGACGTTTACGAGACGAAAGAGGACATAGTTTTCCAGACCATAGTAGGATTGATTATGTTGCAAAATTGGTGACATACTTGCTGATCATTCAAAGTTCATAAAAATGTATATGGAGAAGGACAAGACAACAGCGGTAGAACACGCAATAGTCACAATCCTGCACCGGATAAAACAACATGACACGGTCACTTTCGATTACATCCGTTCCAATGACCCGTAGACTAGACTGTCTGCCCAAGGTGCACACAGAAGGTTTGTCTTCGAGAGCCGTTTGAGACAAGTGTAACTCGATTAACCATGCTCTAGCCAAAAAGCACGCCAGCTTGCTCGAACCTATCAGGTTCAACCTAGCAAACATACTCTCTGGGGCACGTGTCACTTCATCGACCTAATCCAAGAATGTCCTAATTCGAAGTCACCTCACTAGCTACGAGCCTACCTTCACAGGAAACTATTGCCTATTTATGTGGTTATGTCGAACCTAACATCCAAAAGATGAACTGAGAGAATTGCGATGCGTTGCAGGGGTGATGTGCATTTTCTGTTTAACGGCGTGACCAATCGACAAAAGATGGAGCGGCAATGGGCTCACCTCCGGGTTCACTATCAGCTGATGTTTTCATGGGCAAACTGGTGACGGCTAACCAAATCAGTGTGGTCGCTGGACAACTTACATTTTGTAAACGCTAGATTGATGATATTTTTGTGTCTTCAGTAAAGATTCTAACATTAACCGGGGTATGATAGCTTTCAACTCTGGAAGTTCACCATATTAATGTCTTGGGATGTTGACATTTTAATAACAGAAGCATACTTGAGTTAATAGGTACATTCCCTTTGACGGCTTCATTCGGCTAAACCAAAAGCAAAACTTCATGGAATGCTTGACCGGTAGAGCTGGATTTTCTAGTCCTACAAGAAGTGCCCATGAAGAATGGCTACCTAATTTGTTCTTTTCAGAAGGCTATACAGCTGAAATCTATCATCTGTGAATAAGACATTTGCATATATTATTGCACCTTTTAAGGGGGAGTGTATGGCCGAAGTTATTGAACCCAAAGTTGAAAAATTCAGTTGAAACAGCCTATCTTGTCGCTGAACTGTGCCCCACTATCCGTTTAACACTAGTACTCATGTCATAACTCAAAAACAGACTGTTGTGTGTTCGTGTCTCATAAATCCGTCGTACTATAAGTCGATTGTTTAATAGAGTGCGTGAACACCATTCTGCTATGTGATAAATACAGTTTCAAGTAAGATTCTTGTTCATCTGGCTGACTTCAATAATCCTTTCAGTAAGAAAAATGCCCTTCAGATTGTCTACTGAGTTCCGAAGAGTCGACCAAAAATGGTGAGATTCCGAATGTTATTTGCTGCCCAGGTGATTAGTATCACATTGCGTAACCCTGACCTCTGCTTTCAGAAGTTCGTCCATACACTCGCTCTCCCTTGGTCTACAATCACTCAATCGCACCATTTGGAATAACGATTACACAACTGCCAGCAAACAGGCAATCCGTAACCTCCATTGGCCGATTTTCCTACTCATCCTGGTTACTGTTTTCATATTTATTGCGTTTTAATAAATCTGAGGATCAAACGCAAAAAAGAAATCTTGTTCGCCACGTTGTATTTTCATAAACATGCTTTAGTGCACACCGGGATAGAAATGCCAGTGGAAGAACCACACGAAATGAAGCAGTCATGATCAGATGACCTTCGCAAATGAATTATCGTGCATCTTGCTAGGACCACTAGCGTCAACCGCTGACGCAGTTTCAATATTGGTGCCTGGGGAAATATGGGTCATAAAGAAAATAAGAGCGGCCACAAAAACTGAGCGATAGGTTTAGTCAGTGAACAAAAGGCTTTCACTGTTGACACATTCCAAAACAGATATGCTCATCCCAAATACTGGTAACAATGAAATATTATCACAAATTTTGAGATATTACATCAAGATACTAAATCTATAGTTGAAATGTTCTTTGCAGACTCACTGTAGAACGTAACACTCACATTGTCAAATTCATTCGAAGTCGTGGTTCTAGAGACAGCTGAAGCAATTTTGGCTTTGAGCATCTATGTGCAAACCTGTGGTTGTTGATTCATCTTGACAAACACAAACCCAACAACTAACCAACGAATTTATGGAAAGCAGCTGCTCGAAGGGTCTCATTCTGTGCAATAATGTCGCTTGACATGTTCAATTTGTTCTGTTGGGTAGTACACCTTGACAACTGCAGGAACTGACCTACATGTTAAATAAAAGGTAACTTCGCTGTCACACCCCACGTGTTGCTCATAGTGATAGAGCATTTACATCTGCTCTTTAAATTTGATTCTGATGTCACTAATGACAGGTTACCGTTTATTTTCAGAACACAGTATTCATTCCGGTAATATTCTGGTAAATGTAAAGTGAGACTCCGGACAGTATACGATGAACCCAAAATATACAGGTTTATGTTGGTGAAGCAGTTGGTTATTCAAAACAGTAATAAAACAGAATGTTCTTCTGGCTCTGATGTATTGTGCAACAGGACACTATAGCCAAACCGTGACATAATGGCACCGGATCTCAAAAATCCGTAATCCACCTTCTCATATCCTCAAACGAAACGTTATCCTCGAAATTCTCGTCAATTACCGTAAGTGCCGGAGCAAACTGGAGAGAAAAAGCATGTGTTGTATGGTCGGGAGGAACAATGGGGTAAACGACAGCTTATATGGCGAGGCTAGTTGACTCTTGTCAGTGTATGCTAATCAAAGTGACAAGTCTCTTTTAGGAGCCGTTAACTGCCTCGGGATTTGTGGCTTAAGACGCCCCGTAAATGGAGAATCAAAGTGTGCGTCGTGCGCATAATGACGAATGATAGGTTGGTGACGCTTGTGAAAATAAACAAGGTATATGCTTGGAGCTGAACATGCCGAATTTTAGAGGTCACAATATGACACTTTCACACTCCACCACGTCGGTCACAAACTACCAGGAGTAAAACTGACAACATTGGATAGAGTGGGGGGGAAAGATCAAAATATTCAGGCATAAATTTGGAGACAAACGAAGACAGTAAGCTCATCTGTGCAAACGCCCCTACGTTTGTGTCTTACTGTCCGAACTTACTGTCCGGTGAGCACCCTCTACAAGCGTTTGACCATTGTTAGCACAGGGCAAAACAAGCCAACAATACACTTCTCTTGTGCAAAAACCACAGAGGCATTTAACGACGTAGACAAGGTGACTAAAACCCATAGATGTAGGCGAAAGGCAACTCACTGGCACCCACTGCTGAACCAGTATAAGATCCTCAGTTCAACATATGCTCTTCGCTTTTTGGCCAAAGATAAAACGCAGAATGGAAGGGCAAAACAGACGAGGAATGCTGATGTCAACCAGATGGTGAATGCTCGCAATTTTCTTACTGGACTGTGTTACAGTGGAACACTGTGGAATGAGACCACCGTTTACCTGAAGTGACACCAGGACCACGAGTCAAAAAAATACTGAGACGCGAGGAACCTACAAGAAATAACAGACATATATGTGCAACCTACATGCTCACTCACATTAATGTGGAGTGACTTATTTAATCGCAATATTTCAAGCGTTACCTTTTTGTCATCAGTTTGTATTCCAGATGAGTCCTGCTTCGAGACATAAGAGCCTTAACCAAACTTCATGCTTTACACACGGAATAAAACAGTTCAGACTGCAGACTGTTCCCAGAGAAGAATCTGCGTTACTATTGTGAGAACAACACCGCATCATGCCCGATTAAAATCAATTATTCCCACTTTGAATAAGGAAGTTATTTGACCATTTTTACATTCGAAAGCCGTCAATTATAGTAGGTATCTTAATTCTTATTGCCATCAGCATCAACAGCATCGACGACAACCAATCATTAGTGCATTACGAAGACACCTGTTGCAATATGTTTACTCCCACCAGTTGCAAACTTGAAACATGAGGGTTATGTACCGCAAACGAATGGAGATAGACAAGGTGTGGAAACGTATACATTTACACCACGTATGATATCATTAACACCACAGCAATTCGATCAGTTGTCTCGACCACTTTTGTGCACATCGTGTTAGCTGGTGAGTTCTGATTATTGTACTTACGTAAAACGTCAGTAACGTACGTGCGGGATGGGGGTGATTTCCATCTGTGCTTAGTTTCATTCGCCAGATGATCTTTGAATTACCGAAACAGATGTGTCTTTCTTTTGGACTGTTTCAACCAGCTAATTGCATTTGTTCATCATACTGTGAATATCTATGAAATTTTCAGGATATCCGCTTGCCAGTGGCGTCTGCCTCAACCTCTGTTGTTCAGTCTGCAGCTTATCAGAGGTTCAAATGCGCCTGGTCCTTCGAAGTAAGGTTTTGACCAAACGCCGCTTGCATGCTATCGAGGCAAAGCTAGAAAACTGGAGGGAGTATCCACCCCATGTTCTTTCATATCACATGTTTTACGTTTACGTTTACATTTTACGTTTACGACTGGTGATTATGTTGTTAAAGACAGCCAGTAGTTCAGACGTTGACGTTAACGTTTAGCTGATGCAACTATACCAAAATGGATTATAACTGAAGGTAAACGGAAGAACAAGAATTAATTTCTCATCCTCAAGCCGGACTGGTCTGTGTTACGGTTTGCTCACACCGTAAACAAAAGACCTAGTAGTGAAAAGGGAACAGGGCCAAATATGCAAAGCAGTAACTTTCTTAAGGGTTTCATTAACTGCACTAAATAAGTCGGCTACCGCTCACAGAAATCACTCGGAAATAATCCAGTTTATGATTCTCTCTTTATTGCTTGTTACAAGATGCGTTCGTTTGTTAAATCAGAACGGATAGAGGTGACAAAAAACCATGTTAACGGACATATATCATTGGATTATCAGCTAAACGCAATAATTTAAAGTAACTTGGTTTGCGTGGAACATGGCATCAGTGCAAATGGACAGAAGACCTTGGAGGCTATTCAGCAGTCCGCTAAAGAGACTGGAAGGGAGTATGTTTTTCGCGAGGTGCTCAAGGACAAATTCGTACCCAGGGCCCTGTTAGTGGACCTGGAGCCGTCTGTTATCGGTAAGTCTGTGAATAACCGAGTTGTCTAGTTTTACATGGTCTGGTAGCTTAACTGTGAGATTTAGTTGAGTTTTGTTGGGTTTACTCTTATTAAGGAGCATTAAACTCTGACTGCGGAGTCTGAATGATTCACCTAATGTTCGGTTTAAAGTATTGTGTGAATTGTGTTTGTGTCTGATATAAAGTCCAGACGAATAATACAATGGTTTGAGCTCCAACAATGCTTAATAGAATCCTAGAAGGAAAATGTATTGAATGCAAAATAGTCATTAAAAGAAAGGTCTAAAATTTGGTGCTTGTACTTCCCTAAATGCCCTTCAGAGGAATAGTGTCAACAAATGTTCTTACATCAAGGTGTTCCGTACAAGATTGCTAACTTCACTTCATTATAGTTATTTACTGACATATCTAATAACTGCATTTTATCCCCTTGTTGTCTTTCTTAACTGCGTTTAATTTATGTTTATACCCCAGACGAGATACGAACCGGAGCTTATCGAGAGCTATGGCATCCACTACAACTCATAAACGGGAAAGAAGATGCTGCCAGTAACTTTGCCCGAGGTTACTACTCCCAATCACGCTTTGAAATGAACGATGTCATGGATCGTGTACGCATCCTGGTGGAACAATGTGACAACATGGCATGTTTTAAACTACTCTATTCGGCTAACGGTGGGACTGGCTCCGGATTGACTAGTGCACTTTGTGAACGTCTATCTGATGAGTATGGGAAGAAGCACAAATTTGCTACCACTGTGTACCCTTCCTCGGGCTATTCTGAACTGACGGTCGAACCGTATAATGCACTGTTACATCCGCCCACTAATATGGCATTTTGCGATTGTGTGGTGATCACAGACAATGAGGCCATGCTGAACGTGGTAGAGGATAGTTTACGCCTACGACATGCCGGTTTCACTGTGCCCAATCGAGTAATCGCGAACGTCATTACTACACAATTTTTGTCACATCGGTACAAATTTGTTGGCCAGCAGTACTTTCACGTGGACGATCTGTTGATTAATCTTGTTCCCTACCCAAGAATCCACTTTCCAATGATGGCTTTTGCTCCATTTCTTGGACCATCTTGCCAAGATTTTGAGCGAATCAACGCAGTTGAATTAGTCCGCGCAGTGTTTGAAGATACCAATCAGTTGCTTAGTGTTTCGGTCGATCGTCGCGCCTACATATCTTGTGCTCTACTGTTTCGTGGTGCAACCACTCCGCTGGAGGCAGTAAATGCGGTCGCTCTGATGAAAGGTGACCAAATGAGTCGCGCTCGTTTCGTAGACTGGTGTCCAACGGGTTTCAAAATTGGTGTGAACTTTTCTCCCCCAGTTCAAGCAACTGAGCACAACACAGTAGCGCTGAAGAACGCCAGGTTGACAATGATTGCAGGAAATTTGTCTATTCGGGATGTGTGGACGGGAGTTGGACGGCGTTTTGATCAGCTGTATGAGAAACGAGCCTATGTACATTGGTACCTAGCCGAGGGAATGGAGGAGGGGGAGTTCACTTTGGCTAGAGAACATATTCAACAACTTGTAGAGGATTATGAGGCGATTGCGAAAGACTCTGAAGAAGCAGTGTATGACACGTCGATAAATCACACACAGAAAGAGATGAACAAATCTGTGGTTCGAGCCACGCCAAGAATAAAGCACAGACCACATAATCCCACGGACGTAAACGTTAATCAAGCAACTACTCAGAATAGTTTACGAACTTCAGAAAATAATGAAGACAATATTTCACTGGACACCAATCAACATCACTCCAATTTCATAAATGTAGACGGAGCAAATGTAAGTCGACTCAAATGTAACTGGAATATGAATGTTATGAGAAGAGAATGAGGCGCTGGAGCAGGTGCACGCCGTGAAGATTTAGCCCAACAACAGTTTCATCCTTCTCGAAGAAGACGATTATGTTTCCCAGAGATTTCCGATAACACAGTCCTATCTGGTAGATTCCAGGCACAGCATCATCAGATCAGCTCATATATATTAGCCGAATCATCAATGCCCAACCAAATCTACAGTACCAATTGTTCTGCTGCAGTTGGTTACCGAAGCTATACGGGGGTGCGTTCATCTCACAATTTTGTGTCTCGTGGTAGGTCCCATGAGAAAGTATATGCTGTATCCAGGAAGGGTCCAAACACATATTTTCCATTTTATTTACTTGCTTCCGGTCAACCGTCGCAAGAAGGTTCGGGAATTCCACGTTTCTCTAACCAGGTTTAGGTAGAGGATTTGCAGCGAAAATTGCACGTTCATGCTTCAGAAGTTAGGTGCATTAACGACAGCCGCCAAGAACCGGCGGCAGAGACAAACAGATCTAAACACGAGCAGCACAAATCTCCTGTTGATACCCATACACCTTACTCAATAAAAATGATGTCATCTCAACATCCCTTCTTGGTCAGCAACCGAGGTCAATCAGAGAATCCGGCAAAACTTGATTGACCGCAATACACATTGCTTTTACCAAGTATCTTCTAGAGCTAATGAACTTACCAAGCGCACACCATCAGAGTTCTACAAATCAAGTCAACATACTAAAAGTCCAGTTCAGTTTAATTAATTAAATGATTTAGAGAATATACCAGATATGAGAAACCCGTCCAAACGGAGAGAAATAGCTTACTTCGTTCATCACAATAATCAGCGTCGAAAAAAGTCTGTGTTTCCGGATAGCCCATCTCAAGTCACTCCCTTAGTATCCCCGTTCAACGCGACCACCCAAAGCCAAAAGAAACCAAGGGGAATTGACAAAGTAAGTCGGCCAACTTCGTGTGATTTGCTGAAATCAGACAAGCTGTCTGTTGCTCACATGGTCATCAGCACCACCATTCCTATCGGAGTCATAAACATAAGGGAGGTCAAAGCAAGATCAGAACGAAACCAGGTCTCCATAATTACAAAGAAGACCGACAAGATATGTTTGAATCTCTGGGTTCATCAAACACTTTGGCCCAGTCAAACACACTTCAAGGTCGATTTGGTATGTTGAACCTTTCTTTAGAAGCGTCCCGACCGAAACAGAGAGAAAATGTAGAGTACGAACCCGAGTACAGGGACGTCAGCTCTGTGACTGGTCAGACTACTATGCAGAATATCAAATGGGAACTGTACTCATCAGGAGTTGTAGACAATGCGTGTGCCAGGATTAGCAGCTGCCAGTTGCAGTTGAGCCCACCAAGTAACACACCAACTGACCGTCTAGAAGAGACGAGTGTACAAAGAAAGGAATCGGTTGGGCTATGTGTAAATGGACGTCAAGGTGAAACGCACAAACTACCACAACAAAACCGCACGACTAAGAACACGATTACGGATACTTTTTCGTATAGGACCGAACTGGAACAGGCGAATATTGTTCATGTGAACTCATCGGTGCATGCTATGGATCAAGAGAAGCATCGTACGAAGTACTGCTCCACCGCAGTAATCAAAGTAAGTAACCCCGCTGAAATTCACCCAACAAGTTCCGGCGAGGCTGTCATTCGTCTGTAAACAAACATGTTCGCAGTACTGTGTAACATAAGAGACAGTAGAAGATTCTGAATGCTATTCTTATAGGGGTTGTGCGAAAACGGGTCTGTTGGTCAATAGCCACATGTTTGATCGTATGTACATGAAACCAAAACACCACAGGATAGCAAACTACCCGTCAACTTAGTGTGGATATATCGCTCTTATCCGGTTAATCTGAGCGTTATACTACAGTATGCTCATTACGCTTTTCATCGGTTCTGTAACGGGCCCGTTTTCCATCGTTGTTTGATTGGTGAGACCAATTTGTAAGTATACATATATGACAGCAATTGTACGATATTAAACATCAATAAAACCGCCCCATTTGTAAGACACTCTATTCGACCTTGTTGGATTTTGTTCATTTTCTGGCTTTATAGAGGGTGAGTGTAAAATAATGGGACTGATTCTATGAAAAACAACGGATGAACTTCAAAATCCTGGTGACGTACCAAATCGTCTGAAAACGAGGAAAGTTTTTGAATACACTGTTGGTCATGCTCACAGATTCTTGACTTACTTGTCAACCTATTTTAGAGGGATGTTGATAAAAGTGGTATTTGCGGTTCTAGTTAAATATTATTATTACAATGGTAGTTACTGAACTGAACAGATTCTAACAGTTTGCGAGTCCGTTTTTCAAGAATATCAAACTACGCATTAAATTGTAAACTGTATCATTACAACTATATATTTTCGTAAATTTTGTCAGTTTTGGTCCAGTATACGCTAATCCGTATTGTGTGATTGACGCATTCTGGTACCATACTGAGGCTGCACCTACGAACGAGCGAATGTAAGACATTTTGCAGAAAGTCCGGCTGACTTATGACAACGGTTCAAGTGGCAACTAAGTGTTGTACTTCGAGTGAAACTGTCGTTCTCTTTCCCAATGTTCACAACTTTCTCCCTACCTTAGTTTAATTTATGTCTGATTTTTGATAGACATCACATTTATCTAAAAGTAGACCCTAACTCGTCTTATCGTCAGTGAGAGAACATCGCCTTGCTATTGCATTGTTCAATACGTGGATCGAAATAGTGGGTGTTAATCAGTCAGTCTGTTCACATGACACACAATTATTGATATCTCATCAAGAACCACTACCAGTGCTGTGTAATGACAATGTGTTCAGTTCATAAATGTCATGACACTGCTTCCGATTGCTGTTGTTACAACATATGTCTTCAGATAGTGGGCCCATTCATGCTGCTCGTAAGTGGAACTGAGGCTTTAACTCTGTCTCTAGCTCGCGAAGTACCTGGTTTTAGTGAACTACTTAATACTTGATAGTTTCTAGGCTTGTTCCTGTTTTGCACAATAGATTTCGCTGATGATCCTGTTAAGGAGGTAGGTTTGAACGTGTTTTCTTAATTTGGTTTGATTACAGTGATGTAGCTCAAAGATAGCACAAGCAGTTTTGGAAACTCTAGAGCCGTTAAGTTAAAATCAGCTCTGTTGATCGGTGAGGTAATGTGCTTAGCTTGACTGTACCAGTAAGATAAAATTGTACCATTTGATAACAATCCAACGTCAACAGACTGTTCATGACTTGGTCTACGACCATGAGAGGCAATAATGAACAAAATCCGGTGGCCAGCATGCGAACACTTTTGCAGAATCACCAAACGATCTGTGCTCCTATGGTGACAAATATTTGGTATTGAAGTGATTACGTGGCCGCCAGGAATAAAAAACCGGCAACGGATCCACTGCTATCATCAGTTCGTAGTAGTAGGGTATTAGCTGCAGCACCATAGCCAGAATTGCAGACAATTTGTGATGAATTGAAGAGATATTAGATAGTCCTCCAAAATAGTACTGAATGGATGGTTTCAATGAATCTTGAAAACCAACCAGCCTTTTCGTTAAGGAAGCGTAACGAATTCAATGAACTACGCACGATAAATCTACACAACTACTTCAAAACCTTCCAGAGAGTGCCGCACCAACTCTGTATATCCGTATGTGCGTTTGCTTGCTTCAATCAACTCTGTCCGCATATGGTTTCCTGCGTGTCATGGTACACACTACTGCACTTTTGACCTGAGGAGCAGCGTGGTTCTGGGTAAGTCGCATTACTGTTGACGTAGTGCTGTCCGCTTGTCAGCTCCAGGAGAAGTGTCGTTATATGCTTCATTTGTGGATTTCACCAAGGCGTTTGACTCCATGAAACGCAAAACATTGTGGAAGTTTCTGGATAACTTTGGACGTCCAGGTAACCTGGTAAATTTCAATGGAATTTTACTTACAGGTAAGCAGGCGACGGTCATACAGATAGGCTGCTGATGAGCTCCAAGTTGTCAATAGTATGAAGCCGGGTAGTGTCTCAGCCTGAGTCATACTTTGCTGATGACGCCTCACTCTCACTTGCAGCTGGGTTGTTTGTTTGCAAGATGTTGGCGCATTGATGTTGAATGTTTGAATATGGACGTAGTTATTTTCAGTGGTTAGGTCCCTGCCCGTCCCCTTCTTTCCTCCTTTCTCTCTCTTCCTACATAGGGTTTGCTTTTTCTTCATGGTTGTGTGACAGTTGAACATTAGTGTGAACCACTGATGTATTGCTGTCTATGATGATGAGTCATACTTAGCTCTTACTTGACTGAGACATTAACAACTGTTCTTCAGAACTTGGGGGACTGTGTTCAAAAAGAATACCACACGGATGGGTGTCTGATGAATATTCGACGTTTCAGTGTTCCATTCCTGCTGTGCGACCCGACTGTATAAAAGCTACTGTTTGCAGATGACACAGCATCATCTGCTCACAGTAAAGAGTAGCCACACAGAATATTCATAGCCTTCGACATTCACTACTCAAGGTTACTTTAGGAACCAACATAGGTGAGACATTTCCCTTTTATCAGTCGTCGCTGGGTGGTGATTTTTTTCCCGAGACTAGAAATCATCACTGATGGCGACACTGTTGAAAGATTTGCAAACACTTCATTTGGGCGGCAGCCTGTCGGCGGATGTGCTCCTGGACTGTGACTTAGGAGCACGTGTGGCCAAGGTCCGTCCTGTCTTCGGAAATGTCGAGGAGTGTGTCCAGGAGGACCACAGCTTGAAGGCGAAAGGCAAGCTGGTCATAACCCTATAATGCTGCTGCCTACAAAGTGTACGGCAGTGAAGTCTGAATATTTTTTGTAATTTCACTTTTTACTTCGGGCTTTTCCAGACCACAACACGCTATGTTTCGGGTCCACCAGTCATAACAGCAAGGCTACAACTGAACGTGAGCGTCACGATTGCCCTGACGCTGTTGGCCCACCAACTGCCAACCAGTAAAGTCCTCCGTGGCTCACACAGATTGAAAAGATAATGTGACTGATGTAGTGCTGCTTCACAACATCTAACCAATTGTTTTCTTTACTATTGTTCAAAAAACTAATTATGGTGTAGGTTAGAGCAGTAACTGCATACACAGCCCCCGGTCTCTTATTTCCATTGCATCATGGCTAGCAGTGGGCGCGAACTAGCTCGTTACTTGGTATTAGTCATAGAAGTACGGTTACTATGACATTTTATCAACGGAACGTACCCTATCTCAGCCGCCTACACTTACAATGTAGAGAACGCTTCGTCTAGTTTGTAAACCTTGAAACTCAATCTGCAAGGTGTACCCGACGGACAGCATCAAGTACTAGCGGTGGATGTATGTTAATATAACGAATGACTAACGCCAAATTTTTAGGATAACGACACCGAACCAATCCTTCCAGGAATCGAAGACTGGAGACAGTAGTGAAGGAAATAGTTCAGTAGAGTGCCAACCTCAACATAGAATGAATAAATTAAATTTAACGAAACTCTAGTGCTATTTCTGGTGGAAACCTTAATTGTACGGAAGCAGTGAGTGAAATGTTGCACAACTGCAAATGGACATTGAACAGTTCTGGTGACACCACCTTCGAAATCCCCAAAATCCCAGGCTTCCTTTGAAATCTGTGTTGTCTTGTACCACCGTACACACTAACACTGCTCTGTGAACGTGAGTTTTGCTACAAATAAATAACGTCAGAGTTAGTACATTGGTGTAAGTACCGCAGGTTCACTCGTTGAAAAGAAGCCATACCGCCAACAGATCCGTCAACCGTGTACGTCGCTGATGCTTTTGTTGATCCAATATTCGAAAAAAGCACGTTTCAGTTGTCCACCGACGATTACAACTAATCACGAGAAACAATTTATATCACCGCTTTTTTCACCATTGTTGGGTGTGCACTAAACACACACTGCGGCATATCACTCGTAGGCGTATGGTCCATCAGGACGTTTTTTACCACCAATTTGAAGCCACATTAAGTACTTACAAGCAGGCGGATTGGGTGCAAACATAACTGTTGACCCTACTTGGCACTCGCAATTGTATCAAAGACGACAGCAAGACCCAAATTCCACTGGTCTGTGGCCACCCACTTAGCCCGCCAACATAACTCTTACAGATGACGAGCAAAGTAGTTGTCGACACGCACGACCGACCAATCTAACTGATGATTTGCACGCGGTAGCTACAAGCGAGCGCAACGCTTTACTAACACTCATCATCGTACGTTCCTAAAGAGCTGAGCACTGGTGAGTTCATGTTCTTGTAAGCAGACTCTGTCATAAAACAACGAAAAAATCGTATAAAGAACCTTTTCGTGTCATCAAACTGTCTGCAAGTGTTTACGTGTTTGAAAGATTTGGTAAATATCTCATGGTTTCCATGGACAGCCCTGAACCTGTCTTTAGTGACATCCTTCAAAGTGACAGAACAGAGATTAGCTGAGCCGTCATCAGAAAAGTCAAACCTGGAGTTATGTTGGGCTTTACCGCTTCTATCTGTCACCGATGTGCTTTATCCTTAAGATCCGCTCGAGAAGCCGCGTTCGCTTTCCCATGAGTCATCTCGCGTAGGCTATCTTTAATTCATTGTACAGCTGAGTGCTCGTCATGCATGTAGCATACATGGTTGGACCAGCAACTAGGTTTTCTCAGATACAATACTTTGATTCACGGCGTACAAAATACACACTGGCACATTTGTCAGTATCATCAGATACTGCGAGACATCCGCATTACAGTGAGTGGCTACTTTTTCTTCAAAGTTCACTTACTTCACACCTCCATGTTCCGAGGTATCACACAAGGCGTAGCAGCAGCTTCCGAGTCCGAAGAGAGCGACCTTAAACACAATATGCGCAATGAGGAAATCACATTCCTTGCCAGGTCCTCAGGGGGTGTCTTGGTGTTGGGTGGCTCGCAATCGGCTGGCAAACAAGACAGCATCTGTCACTCAAGATCAAAACTTTGGGGTAAAAGGCCAACCACTGTAGTCATCCTTCTTATGTGAATGTGTACTGAAGTCTCTTTCAACTTCCCCGAAATACTAGCCTTTCTTCGGCGTCAGACCTCTATCAGTATCATGAGATTTATCCATATTAACCTTCGGATGTAGATTCACTAAAAACCGATAGCATCGGAATTGGTGCGCTGGTGCAGGTGTCCCAGTTATGTGATAACTCTACGCCATTTCCAGTATTGTAGGCTACATTCTCCAATATAACAATGTTTCAATCGTCAACACTGAAAATGGCGTATATTCATCTCAACGCTTGTTTGAGTTCCCGAAGTTGATAGGTGTTTTCTTGGAAATGTGTATCCTTTGGCAAATCGTCTACGGTGGTGGTAAGGGTTGCCTCGCGTTTGCCTTCTGATGCTTTAACTTGTAACCGTTGAAGTCTGTTTGTTTGTACGGTGAATAAACCAGTAACTAAGTTAGATTCACCCGTTTTCTCACTACGAACTTCAAAATGCGTCAACAGAAAATCGAGGAATTTTTTGCATGCGAGTCAAGGGGCGTAGGAATTGGCATGGCGATATAGCGTGTCCGACGAGTTCCAAATCACTGCAAGAATCCGAAATAAAACAGAGTAAATATGCGAACGGAATGACGTGGTTAAAATAATTTGGTCACTTCTGCAAGAAGAAAAAACAAAGTTGAGGCGAGTTAACTAGGTAAGCTGTTCGGTGGACAAGAGGATGATGTGACGGACCATTAGGAGACGAGAGATGGGTAATTCGGCTTGTGAAAACAAAATAAATAGAAAAGCAAGAAAAGACATTATATTTGGTTTGGTTCACATATTTTTGAAGTTATTTTTTGGAATTATCTAATGCATTACCAGGTCCATAACCCAAAAGGCGTTACTCAAGATCAGGTTTTTCCGCAAACCAACGCTTTTTTTAGTTTATCACATTTAGACATGATTGCAAGAAAAGAAAAGGATGGACAGTGACATTCTACTCTGTGGTATCCACGAAGTCGTCAGCTTTTAAATTACCATTACTCCAACGAATACGCTAACAAGGGTAGTCATTCCTTTACGCCTGTCTTGCGGATAATACACCATCGTTTTTCTCACTTCCGAACTATTCGAACGTGGCGCGTGGGGTGACAGTTCTCAGCTACCTATCGTAAACCGCTTGACAAAACAATCCACTTTTCCCTCAAGAGATTTAAAGACTGGGCAACTTGCTACGATAAAGAGATACGCAGCGAAGGTGAAATACTTTCAACAAAGGGGTATTGTCAGTGCGGCAATGTAATGTCCAACGATCGTATGGCTTCTGTATGTACCCCGGCCGCAGCCGTGTTGTCCTGTTTATAGGTTCTATATGCATGCTTTTTTGTATATCCACTATAAGAGGTCTGATAAGAACTCATTGCCACTGTTTCAATCGTGTAACGATTGCGCGAATGGTTTTTTAACGAGAGTTAAAGATCTTCACCCCTGACACTTTATATGCCAAGCTAGACTTTCTACAAGGAATGTTCATGCAGAATGTTTACCCGATGCGTTTCGTTCATAAGACGACGCAGGCGGTAGAATAAAAACTTAAGCCACCCTATGTGAGCAAGAAACTTGCGTTCATCAGTCTTCCTTTCAAGGGAGATACCATGGCCAAAATTATCTCAAGAAAGCTCAGAAAGTCAGACGAAACAACCTATCCTGCCGCTCACTTGTGTGTCAGTTTCCTCTCAACACCCGTTATCATGTAACAACTCAAAGAAAACTCTCATGTTCTACAACCAGTTGCTGTGTGTACTCGTTTGTTTGCTCGTGTCCAGCATCGTCTGTTGGTCGTACTACTAAGCGATTGTCGAACACAATGTGTGAATATCATCCTGCGTGGTTGAACAGTGTTGTGATTAAAACGGTTTCAAACACGACTGTTGCGCATTAAACCGACTCCAATCATTCTGTCAGTAAGAAAGATGCTTTTTGGATTATCTACCGAGTGCCAAGCAATCGATCAAAAATGGTGAGATTCCGAATGATGACCTTTTCGGAAGCTGCTAGCATTAGATTGCGCAACCCTGACCTCCGCGCACAGAAGTTCCTTCGGACACTTAACCTCCCTTGGCCCACAATCAATCAAACCCACGATTTGGAACATTGACCGCGTAATTGAAAACAAACCCGCCGCCCATAACCTATAATGACCGTTCTTCTGACTCACCCTAGTCACTGTTTCATATTTGTCGTGCTGCAATTAGCCTGACGGTCAAACACAGAAGCAATTCTTGTTCGCTAATCTGTCGTTTCCATCTGTACTCCTATCCTTTAAGATCGATTCACTTGCACCTTCTCAATTGATGCCTGAAGCACTCGAAGAACCTATGCCATTTCTGCTTGGTGTGCGTCTCAACGCCGCGGAGTGGGCTGGAATCCACCTCGTATTCTTTCACGTTTCCCTCTTGGTTGCTGCCGTTGGTCATAGACTGGGCTAGTAAAAACTACTCTTCATACTTCCAAAATTTTAGCTCGACGTCTGCTGGGACTACACTTTGGTTGGTCTTCAGAAGCGATATTCTAAAACGTTAGTCGACGAGGGTCCAGTGGATACCCACTTGTCAGCTACAGCAACCAGTCTCGATCGACCCTCCTCCGAAATTTGACAACCCTACTTTCAAGCCCTAAATGCCACTATGTTGTGCGTGGACCACCTGGACACGTGTCACTGAACTGTATTACATTGTTTTAATTAACCAAAAATTAGAACTCGCCATAACCCTTGTTGCGTTAAAAATTCGGTATGACTGTTGTTGTTTCGCCCGTTGTATGTTACATAAACGTCGCACGTTATTATGCACGTTACAAGTAACTTATATCTCTATACAATAGGACCTAGTGTCATTGCAGTAGTGGTGCTAAACCTACTGATGAGGTTCCCAACGAACGAATCGAACACAGTTACATGTGGCTGCAAAATATCAAATGGTCCTATTGCGCTAGACGGTTATAATGTTGATACCACTACTTCCGTCAGAGATCTAGGAATAGGGTATTTGAACTCCTTCAATTTCCTCGAACAAGTATATTTCCGGGCAGTAAAAGCTGAAAGGACAATAGGCCACGTATAAAAGACGTTCAGTCTACCGGCTGCGAGGCTGACGCTTCACACAACGTGTGTTCAACTTCGACTTGAGTATTGCACTCACTGTCATCTACGCAATTCTGGTAGGCTTGTGTTAGAAATCCTCCAGTGATCGTTCTTTGAAAGCTTATCGGGATATTCTTCTTCGTTTGCCCGCAGATAACGCCGTCTAAATATTGGCATTGATCCACTTTGGTTACGAAGACTAAAGTTGTACCTCGCACTCCTTTGCGAACTCATGCCCTCGGATGCCATCAATACAGCTCCAAGTATGATCTGAAAAATAAGGGCTGCACAGTGCCAACCCTACTAGCTTGGAAAAAGATACGCGCAAACTTCTTTTATTAAAAATATCCCTATATTTGGAATAAACCTCCGAATGAAGTCAGAGCCAATAACAACATTCAGCGTCTTACAAAGGGCTTGGACAGCTATCTTACACTATCGAACACAATGTCTATCTTCAAGATCTGTGTAGCCTCTGATGATCTTTTTGAGTGTGGTCGAGGAAACATTCACCCGTTAGCTGCATATAACGCACATACCCGTCCCCGCTTTCAGGTTGCCCTCGAAAACAGCTTGCTTTAAACAGTTCATTGTATCCCTATCATTTACCCATCACCTCATCTAACATTTGACTTGTTGCGTGCTCACGAAACCGCTATAAAATCACCATCATTTTATCCATGTGCGTTTTTCTACAGGCACAAACCCAGTTTGCTGGAGAATGTAAGATTGGTGCTTATTAGTAAACCCAGCTGAAAGGCCTTACATGAGATATACGTAGAAGGCGCACATAAAAAACAGGGCTATAATCGACTTGTACGCTTTCTGTATATATATATCCGTTTGTAAGGATCTGTTCATCTTAGTAAATACCAGAACTATGAAGCTTATAAGCCTTCGGGCTGCAAGTACTGGTAGCCAGAATTAGCACATGATCACACGAAACTCTTCACAAAACTGCGAAGAAATACCTCCGTCGTATGCTTTACACAATCGTATTGAAACCTCGAGTCATCTCTTTCGTTGCTTCCCTTGTCTCAAACCCTCCTTACAGGGGGGGTGGTGTATCAACTACCTTACAACTTTCGTGTGTTATAAAATATGGACCTTAGTCTAAACATAAGCGGAAACGGACGTCAAATATGATGTCAAATATGACCATCATTCTAGAAATGGCTCCTAGCTATCCAATTATCACGAACTATTGATTTGTTAACAGCGTCATTTATTTCATAAACCAGCGCGAAAGTATTAGCGTCACAGAAAATCTTCGTCAAAATCAATTGAGTACACATTATTCGTCAGTTTTTATGACCACTTCACATTTTCCCGTTGAGCCCTAAGATCGCGTCCTTTTTCTTACTCCCACAAATATTCTGCGACAAGTGAACGCACAAAACCCTGTGGTAACCGCACGATTTGCGGAAGTGTCAACTGTTGGACGTTTCCGAGCAATCGACGGACTCCTGTGTCGGTTCCCGCTCAGTTGTTCATCATATTTTCGAACTTACCGTCTTTCCTCGCCCAAGCCGTTATATTCAAACTTTATTCCTCCGCTGATAACATCAAGTAATGGTTAGTATCACCCGTAATTGTCCACAAAGACCGTGCACATCCCAGCGTGCCTCCCACACGTGTTGAGGAATGAACATTATATATATATATACATTGATGTGGAGAATAATAACCAATGACTAGGTGTTTATTTATCATCTGAGTAGCCGATAGTATCATTTTGCTTTCAGGAGATAGATTTTACTGCAGCTTTCAAAGCGATCATTGATCATCCTGAATTTCACGCTTTTTCAAAAATACAGGAGTGCCAAGAAAGGTACCTGGAAAGTGTCGTTGTAAGTTACTTTCGTGTGACCTGCCAAAAATTGAAGTACAGTGAGGTGGCTGGATCCTTTGCGAACGCTCGAAAATTATTATCGGTAAATGACGCGCAAAAACTTAGATGTGAACGCAAAAGTTCGCGAGGTGTTTGGTGAGCTGGTTGTGAGTTTTAGTGACTTGGCTATCATGATATTTGTTACAGATCCGGGTTGCGTGTTGTCGGTTAAAAAAGCTTGATTAATTGCAGGCTGCTGTGATTCAGGGTACGATAACCTCTCCTAATAGCTCGATGTATGGGTCTCGTTTGAATGATCAAAGAGTGAACGTAGAAAAAGCAAAAGACTCCAGGGGGCTATCTGATTACATTACACTGATTGTTAATATAAGGCGGGAATAATAGTGACGATTCATATTTCTCAAGACACGTGAGAAGTGCGCCGGAATGTGCACGACTGTTGAGGATAGTTACAGGCGATAAAACAACTAACTAAACAGCATATACGAACGTGAACTCTGCGACCAGAAGGAGCAGGACGGGAAGGAGAATGACTGTAGTTCACGAAACAATGACGCACGCAGCAGGAAAATGGACATTTCGCTCGCTTTACAAATTCAGTCCCAGAAATGTGGTTACATCAATTCATCTTATACAAGGTTGTTTGTGAGTCGATTGTGTAACATACAACCAGAAGAGCAGACAGCGATTATGACCGAAGATGTGTTACGCAACACGAGGCAATACTGGAATATCAAAGAGGATAAGGGTACAAAAGTGCAAGGGAGTTAAGTTTAAATGCAAGTGTTCTGCTTGTTTTTCTGACTGCCGTTGGTTCGAGATCCTCGGGCACAACGTTGACGTAGCGGTCTGAAAGGTGAAATAAAGTTTGTTTGCAGATTCATCGTTTTTCTTCCTGCGACTTTCGATTCACGGTAGCATAAGGTTGGGGAAACTCTGGGCGTACGAATTCAGGATCTAGCACCAAAAATCCGCGCATAACTGTAATTCCCTGTCTATCCTCTTTATCAGAACTATTGGGGCAGTCCATGGAGACTTCAAGGGCCGCATCACGTTCTTCTGTAACATGTCGTCAACCATCTTACGCACTTCATCCAGAAGACGTGCAGGTATCCTGCGTGGGGGTATCTTGATTGGAGGCGCCTCCCATGCTTCAAAATGCTTGTACGATCTAACATTGCCTCCTACCACGCGAACACTTGTGGTTGACTTTTGATTATCGATTTCAAGCATTGAGCACCTCGCGAGTTGCTGGGAGCCCCACTTGACTGGATCATCTGGCCAAGTTGGTGATGTACTTCGGAAGGGGCGGTAGTGACATCAAGAGATAAGTCGGTTTCTGGCGAAATTCTAGACATAGGTGTCAAATGAGCGGCGCCGAACGGGTTCATCAGCTTAAGGCTGTGCAAATCCAGCGTGTATCTAAGACGGCCTGAAAAAGATCCATCTCCACTATAACACTGAATGGGAGGTTGACGCCCACCACAAAACTGTGCTCTATATGTCATCCGGCCATTATAACCGGTGTATCGATTCTGCCGTCCGTTGGCATTTGGTCACCGCTGGCCGTAAGGATGCGTTGACAACACTGTTTTCGCCCGTAATCCGAGAGTCTGCGTACTGTGTGTGTGTGCTGATTACACTTAAGGAAGCTCCTGTATCTACCAGACCTAAAAGTGCTATTCCACATATTGTTATCTGAACCGTGAGTTCTGCCAGCGGTTGGGAACAATCAATAAGGGAAGGAATATAAACTCGCAGGTAGGGCTTAACTGTTCTGACGTAGCTTCTGGCGACCTGGTCGACGGTTTCGGGGGCTTGACGATCTGTCCGGAACGCAAGGTCCCATGGTCTACGCGACTTGTTCCACAAAGGTCGCCGTTCGCGGCCACTATACCGCGAGTGTCTAGTTCCCTGATACAGGTCTGAGCTTCTTCTATGCATTGGGGGCTGTTTCTCTGGCTGGTCGCCCGTGCCGCGACGCACTATTGTGCTGATCGGTCGACGGTTGCCTCGACCCGCTCGACGTCCTCACCCATCCGCATTGTGGCGTCAAGATGGCTGGGTGAATGAAGTAGGAACTCCCTTTTATGTTCGTTGGCCGTATCTCCCCCACTAGCTGTTCAAGAATCCGCTTCTAGAGTTCCTCTGAGGACTCTTTGTGATATCAGCGTTCGGCCAGGTACCGCAGTTCGCGAACAAACAACCGGATGGTTTCCCCCTTGAGCTGCCTACAAGCATGAAAGTGTTGTCGGTGGATATTCGGATGCAAGGGGGTGTCACTAGACGCCATAGTTCGGTAAACATCTCATCTGATAAGGGGGTGTCCAGAATTTTTGTATCGACAACAATATCGAAAGCCTCTCCGCTCAGCAAATTCGGAATTAGGTTGTTGTGGGACATTACTGGGAAGTTACGGAGATAAGCCCGTACTTGACCCTCACAGAGGGAATAGTGCCCCCACAGTAAACTTGTCGTGATGTGGAATCGATACTTGCACCCCCGCTATTGTGGGTTTCGTCGATAGTCTGTCGAGGATGTCCGTCAGGGTTTGCATGAGATGACCGAAGTCTCTGGAAGTGGAAGGAGTGGAAGAACGTTGGTCTTCTTCAGGTTTCTTCACATATTTCGACATTTCGTATCCTGGCAAGGTCGCAAAGTTGTAACATACAACCAGAAGAGCAGACAGAGATTATGACCGAAGATGTGTCACGCAACACGGGGCAATACTAGAATATCAAAGAGGATAAGGGTACAGAAGTGCAAGGAAGTTAAGTTTAAATGCAAGTGTTCTGCTTGTTTATCTGACTGCCGTTGGTTCGAGATCCTCGGGCACAACGTTGATGTAGCGGTTTGAAAGGTGAACGAAACAACCGTGTAACGATTATCACTCCAAATTCGATCCGTGTGCGCTAACTGGTTTCGGTCACGTGTTGCAGTTGTTTTAGTAGATCACGGTCACTCTGGGGAGAAAGTGGTATTGCAACGCGCTACCGAAACGAGCGAGCGCACACGCACTGAATTTGAGTTGTGTGACGGGGTGTGCTGCTGTGTTGTTTGTGTCGTTCTGGTTCGCGTTTGTGTGGGTTGTGTGCATGGTTTACTGGGCCTTCGGCTCATGCTTGTTTGTATTGTCCCTCTTTTCAGGATTGTTGTTCGAACCTCTACTTCAGAAAAACGCTGTCTCCGGGTGCTTCCACGTTGCCCGAAGGTTGGTCCGCGAAGTCACGGGCATTCAAAGTAGAGTCGACTGGCCTGCATGTTACAGTATGTGGTCATCGGTTGTAAAAATGAACGTGATTGGCCGAAAATGTTGTTGGCGCTCATTCAAAATGTGGCTGTAGATGGCTATATGGGATTACTGGTTTCGCTTGAAGTTCGCATGTGTTTTGTATAAACGCTTAGCATGGGGAATGAGAACATGGGATAGGTGTAGAGCGGATGCGAGCTGGATGATGTATGCAATGTGTTATCTACCAGTTGTGCGTGCGGTTGGATTGGATTCATGTGGTGATTTGTTTGCTCGTGTATGGCTTCAATATGTGACTGATTTGGGGGTCAGTTGGTGTGCTGGATGGACGCTGGTCCCAATCGTCAATGAGGGTGGGGTGTTTAAATGTTGAGCTTGGAAGTTCTTTTTTGATTGGTCTGGATGTGCGTTATTTTGTTTTGCGGAGCTGTTTGCGAATGGCGCATGGTCACGATATAAATAGATGTTCTGTTTTGAGTTAGTGTTCCTTCTACAGTTGATGCTGGCGTATTGATGGAGTCCTGTGGAAGTTCGTAGTGGATACTCTGAAGATAAGTCACGAGGGAGGTCATTCATGCCAGGAGACCATAAACTCAGACGATGGTGCACTACAGGTAGACGCAAAGTTGCCTCCTGTACTGTTTCCCCTTCCCTTGGCAATGGCCTGGTCGTCATGACTATAGTCACGTTTCGTCATGTGCGTAGCTTGAACTTTGAATAAGATGGTCTCGCTGTCGACATCGAGACAATGATCATTGTGTGTTCATATTTCCTCCCGGTTCATGGAAAGTTGGATACGACTGCGGTTAATCATTATCGTGTGCACACCAAATCCCTACTTATCGAATTAGTGTTGTTACATAGTATCTGATTTTTTCCGTTTTACCTTGTTTGTCTTTCTCTCAGGTGCTGAAAACTAACCGCTCCACATTGTGTGTTGATTGTCCCTATCGACAATAACTCGTGTCGGAGCTGGAAGCGCTGGGATCCAGTGGACACTATGTGAGGCGCCGAGCGTTTGTGGTGCGTCTGGGTGCAAAATGTCCGTACCAAACGTAATGTAGCGATAAGAATGTCGGAAGTGATATCAATTCAAGTCCACCTTCCTCAACGTACACTAGTACAAGCAGCCAGTCTCTTCAACTGTCGGTGTTATCTGCAAGAGCTGCTGCCAAGGCACTGCTCCGCATCTGACTAGTCACGTACGCACCACAGTAAGTGGTGATGTCGCACCCGCAGCCTAAAAGAAGGGTCGTCGAAACAGGTGGAAAAACGCAGGGAATTCAGCCTTGCCACCGTCCTAAGTTGTGGGCGTTGTTTCCCAACATCTTTCTCGCACTCGTCCTTCTCTTATGTTGCAAAATCTCACGGGGAAGTACGTAATAAATGTATGTGTATGAACTTTCTGAGCCTGTGCAAGAAACTACTCGTATTTGAACAGCCTCATCATGACACCTAACCCCACCTGGTAGCTTTCACGGAGGCACGGCCTCTTCGTTAAAGCGAGCCTCGTGGAGCAAGTGCTGACAGCAGCGAATAACTACAATTAGGGAGAGCATAACAAAAAGGATTCTGAGGTCCTTGTATTGCGGTGTATGTAGAAAATTTGCCACGTAAGTGATCTCACTCTGTTCTAGGTATCGGAGATCCTGTGGATGATAGGTTTCTGTCGGACATGCTGCAGCAGGCGCACAAAGAGTCATGCGTGGAGAGCGGGCAAACAAGACAACACGTGTGTAGGATGCTGGCTGGTTTGGGCCTATGGACTTAGTGAAATACGCAGGCCGCACGAGACCAGATACACTGTGTCAGATAGTAATTTAGTGTGTGCAACCTGCAATAATCTGACGTTTTCTTTGAACTGCCAAAACTGCACACCGTAGTACAATCTTGAGCTTGTGATTCTTACGGAACTCCATATATCTGGCTATATTTGGTGCCCTCAAGGAACGCCTCGCGCGACGTTGCAGACAGCAACCAGTGAGTTGGTAGTTGACCGTTAACCGTCTAGAACAATACGCATGATTGTTGGGTAGACGCACTGGATGCTTAGTAGGTGTTATGGACCACGTTGTGTAAGCCACGCTCTATGATTACATGGAACCATGCACAATAATACTACGCCCGGGTGTGGCCGGGATCTTTAGGTAAGCCGTGCGAATGGATTTTGCTGTAGGGTTCTCCTGATTTTCCCAAAGGACGTAACAATAGGAGGTTAACGTGAACTCACGGTAAAATAGCGACGACGAGTGACAGATGGATTCACTGAATTTTGAATTACGGCAATCGTTTCTATTTCATCAAGTGCACCCACACCCATTCCATTGTAAAATGCGTGATACGTAATTGTAATGGAAATACACTGTGCAACTTTTCGCTATACAAAGGTCATTCAGTTTGCTGGAACTGATCCAACGCAATAATACCCAGTCAGTGTTCACTATCGACAACCGATCGCCAGTGAAAACCCACGACTCAGAGCGTTGACCCCCGAGTATTATTGTCGACCCTGAAAAATAGAGCGTACAGAGAGACACGTTAAGCTAAAGAGGCACGGAGCGAGTTGTGATTTTAGCCCCGGGACGGGTGTTACAAAATGGATAGCTTGACTAAAACAAAAGTAGGTGAGAAATCAAAATCATCGGAAAGGTACAGATGAATGCGACGATCAAAATATTATTTATTATAGTTGCTGCAATTTGCGCACCAGAGCCCCGTTAGCCCATCCCGTAGATGGTTGCCACTGCTGCACCGCAATGGGCGGGGAAAACGGGATAAGCGATTAATGATGAATGAGGTAGATTAAAATGCATGGCATGAATGGGTTAACGTAAGCTTCCGCTGCCGTACTTTTTAGCCCGCGGTTGGCGGGATACACTTCCAGGTCGACCGGCATTGTTCGGTGATTGTAAACCAAGTAGCTGTGCGATATACGCCAACCTCCCTCCTTGTATGAGACAGCTGACGGACACTGCAAATCCTG
>QNGE01004436.1:8310-44803 GCA_008508345.1 Paragonimus westermani
GTATCAGTTCCGTCGTGTAGCGAAAGCCAATATATGTCATTCTCCTCCAACGATCCATCCCGTATCTCTGCCGTATTTATCACGCGATTATCTCGATCCGCGATCATCTCGATCCCCGCTGCTACTGAATAGTGGTGTGAGTAGTATGGTGCGACCGTATCTCCTCACTACACTGCACCATTTTATTGCTTGCGATTAATACCACGAGTTCGAGCACTGCAGATAACCTTAGCCTGATAAACTTAAGCCAGAAGTAGGTGGAGAATGGTAAACCAAGTTACTAAGGCCGGGTCAATCATACGTTGACTCAAGAAAAACACCGGTGAAATTCTGTGTTGGAATGAATTTTAAATGAGTAGGCTTGGACAGACTTTTATCACCCATCACTTAGAAGCGGCCAACGAGGCTGAAACGTAAACGTCAGGCAAGAGTTTCGTTCACTTCCTTGTCATCGTCATATGTGGCAAGGCGAACAAGCGAGACGCTGGATATAACATACAAGCCGGCCGTATTTACTTTGAATGTGTGTAGCGCTTGCTGATCAACTTTGGGGCAACGTGTAGGCATTAGGGGACAGCATCCTTCAGAAGTAGGAGTCTCAACAACAGTCCATTAAAGGGAAGCAACACAAACAAGCATGAACCCAATGTCCAGTAGGCCATGCACATGTCTTATACAAACGAAAATTACGATGGTATTAACAACACACCAGCAAGCTCTAATACACACTTTGCATTTAATTTGTGCGTGGTTGTTGGTTTCGGCTGCACGTTACATTAGAAGCCAGGTTACAGATGTCCTTGCGACCGGAATTTGAGGGTGTCACGCAAAATAGAACGACGAGTTTCTTCTTCAAAATATTTATCACGTGGTTGGTGCGGCTGGTATCGCGTCCTTAAGGTTGCTTCTGCTGTGAAGCTGATGAAGTCAGTCCGGGCGATTGTCGAGCACTAGAACGTCGTTCGGTTGACCGATCGATAGAACGCCCATGTGCCCCGAGAAATCCGTACCGTATTGACTGGGGGTTTTCTTTGTACATCACATAGGCAAATTAGTCGGTAAGGGAGTTTCTTATATTCCATCAGAAAAATAGCGACACTGTAGGAAAAGACCTAACATGCAGATTCGTGTGGGGATTGAAAATAGTAATGTGTAGTTTGGTAGATCGGATGGTTTAGAAGTGACCCAGTTGTGAAAAATCCGGGCCTCAGTTGAATTCGAGCCGGTGGCAGAAACAGCTTGGTCAAGCGTCAAGCACTCTACTAGCTATGCTAAGAAGTCACACCGGGAGCGCGGAAGTTTCACATTTGGAATCCGTTACACACCCGTCTCATGTGGACCCTCTGTCTTTCAAATATGCCCATTGTGTTAATGAGAACAAAGACATGTAGGCGAACGCCCGTCATCGAAAATTCATCTTCATCCGGATACAAGTATATAAGTAGATCATAGAGTTAGATGGAGTTATTGATCGGAATTATTACAGAGATACTGGGTCGCTGGTGAATCAGTTGGCGACAGCTCGATCGATCCACTAATTCACCCAATCGGTTTACGCGGTCACGCGGGGGACTCAAATTTTGAGTGGAATTTTGGTACAGTCATGTTTTCACGGTCTTGTGTTAACCATCGTTTAATCTATTCATTTCGTCGATTGTTATCTAACTAGATGTTTGTTTGCTTTCACCGCTTCCTTACCTCACGTATTGCTCCCATCAATAATAGCCATACAAAACCCTGGAATAGAAGAAAACGTACACAGTTTTGAAGGAAGTTTCACTGGATCGCTAATTACAACAGCAGCCGAAGCGCTCCTAGCTTGCCAAAACAAGGTCGTGTGTCAAGGCCAATCCAGAACTCCAGAACAAACCAAAAGTCTTATCCCCTACTTTCATTTGGCATCAGTGTCCCGAAAAGTCGAACCCATGGGCCTACACTCAAATTAGAAGCGGCTGCTCCCATTCACTGCGATGGCCAACCGCCTGCGCAGCCGCGCGGGTCTGGTGGATTGGCCCCCAAAGGTGGTACGGACCACAACTCTTCCCCTACACCTCCGACCTTTCCACTTCAAAAAAGTTCCGTCGAAAATTATTCTATTCCTACGCTGTCGGACCCTATGATTCTGCTAGGGTCATTTCTTGCATCAAGGAAGAGTCACATGCTACTCGCTTCAACCGCACTTACTTCGGGAAGATCGGGGTTATTTCCTAATAAATTCTCTTCTAATCTGAAGTGCCAATCAAATGTTCGTGGGTGCAAAACAGCAAACCATCCTCCAGTACATCCGAAATCAAGAGCAGTTCCAAAGCCATCGACCTTAGAGTAACAAAAGCGGACAAGGTGCCCCACAGGGAAGCTCGCACACGTTCGGTCTGTGTTGAAACGGCAGCTTTCTTCTAAGACGGTTCACGAAACTCTGCACCATGTGCTGTAGCGCGCCTTTCCCTTGCCAAACGTTCTAATACTGCTTGATTGCTAGACCTGGGATCTTGCTATGCGGCTTCCCCTAGACTACTTGCGTGGAGACAAGAAGACACGGTTGCGGTAAACACGCTGTATTGCCAAAAACCAGTTCGACCAAATGAATGAAATGCCTGTAAATACATATCATGAAATGGTGACGAGTCACTGTCCACCTGTCTAAGCCACTTCGCTTCCAAGTGGCCAAGTAAGGCCAAATCCATAGGCATTAAATTCTCGGGTTGGCGTGACACCCCCACTCACTTGCACGTATCCTGCTTGTCGGTCCGACGTGCCCCTCAGTGCTTTGTTGCTGTCTGATTTCNTCTGATATTAGTGATACAGAGTTCGGGTTTGTCATTGGGACAACTTCCGTCCACTTCTTGAATGAATCGATCAAGATCATGTAGTATTGATCATTAACTGGTCCGGTGAAATCCAGATGGAGACGCTGTCACGGTTTTTCTGCCTCTGGCCATGGTTGCCACGGCCACTTCGGGGATGCTTTAACTGCTAGTTGACATCGTTCGCCTCTTCGACAGAACCGCTCAATTTCCGAATCCATCTGCGGCCAATATACGTAACTACGCGCGAGAGCTTTCATTCTGCTGATACCTGGATGATCAGTATGAAACTGCTTCAGTACTTTGGCACGTAACACCTGTGGCACGACGACCCGGTCACCAAACATGAGACAACCGTCGATAATGGAGAGGGAGTCACATCTATGAAAAAACTGCTGGATATTGGAGTCCAGGTTGTGTTGATTCCACCTTGTGCATACATAGTGCATCACCTTCTGTAAGACTTCGTCGTGATTGGTTAAGTTCTTGATGGTCGTAGCAGTAACGGGCAGAGCTCTTGTGTTGTCGAAGAGGACTTGACGAAACTCCGGTTCAACTGTAACTGACGCTATGATAAAGTCGTCAGATTCTGTTTGCTTCGAGTTGATTAGGCGTGACAAGGCATCGGCTTTGCCCAATTCGCGCGTGTTCCGGTGTTGAATATTGTAGTCATAGGCGAGTAACATTGTCGCCCAAAGTTGCAGTCGGTTTGCAGTGTAAACCGGAATGCCTTTCTTTGAACCGAAAATAGTCAGCAAAGGTTTGTGGTCTGTGAGAAAAGTGAACCGCCTACCATACAGCATTTTGTGAAACTTCTTGACTGCGAAAATGATGGAAAGTGCCTCCTTTTCAATTTGACTATAGTTCTTCTCGGCTGGTGTCAATGATGTGGCAGCGTGCGCAATGGCTTTTTCTGATCCATCTGGAAAGACATGGGAAATTACTGCACCGATTCCAAAGTTTGACGCGTCAGATGCAACCTCTATTGGAAGAGATGGATTGAAGTGTGTCAGAATGAAATCAGAAGTAATCATTGCTTTAACTTTCTCAAAGCACCGTTGACATTTTGTTGTCCATTCCCATTTTGAATCCTTTGTTAGCACTCTGTTGAGCGGCCCTCTGAGTTGATGAAGTGTAGGAAGAAATGCTCCATAATAACTGACAAGTCCGAGAAAAGCACGAAGGCCGGATACATCTTTCGGTGGAGGCATCGCTTTGATTGCTTCAACACTGGCCGGATCTGGATGGCGTCCATGTTGATCAATAATGAACCCAAGATATTTGACACTGTGCAACATAAAAATGCTCTTCTCCTTCCTCAGCCGGAATCCATACTCCTTAATTCTTGACAACAACATGTCCAGTTTTTGTACCAGATCTGCAGCGTCACAGCGTATGATTATAATATCGTCCAAATAAGCAACACAACCGGGAAGGTCAGACAGCATGTTGTCCATTATCTGCTGGAAGATTACTGGTGCAGTTTTGATGCCGAATGGTAGTCGAGTATACTGGAACAAGCCTCTGTGAGTATTGGTTGTCAGCAATTCCCTCGACTTTTCTTCCACGGGTATCTGTAGATATGCGTCAGCAAGGTCCACCTTGGTAAAAAACTGTCCCCCGTTGAGCTTCGTAAAAAGGTCTTCTGGCACTGGTAGAGGATATTCGTAATTCTTTAACGCCGCGTTCAAGCCAGTAAAAAAGCTGGCACATATTCGAACTCCGCCGTGAGCTTTCTTGACAACAACAATGGGAGCGGCCCATTCCGAGTAATTCACTGACTGGATGATACCTTCTGCTTGCAACCGATCAAGTTCGCCGTCCACAATCGGCAGTGCAGCATATGGAACTGGTCTTTTGGGTCTGAACACCGGTTTCACTCCTGGATGTAATGTGAGAGTTGCCTTTGCTTTTGTACAAAGACCGAGGCCTGCTTCAAAAAAACGGGCGCGTGTCGAATCTTGAGTTCATCAATCTGACGTTGAATTTCTGGCGCCAAAAGCAGCGTTTCTGACCGACTTTGTAGTTTCGTTTGATTACATGTGCTGTTTACCTGCTGATCTAGTAATTTCAAGTCATCCATCCAATCAAGGCCTAGTAGGTCTAGACCTAGATGATCTGTGACGAAACAACAGGCTTTGATTCGGCTGTTTCCAAACGTCACCTCACATGTTACTTCCCCGGCTAGCTTCAAGGTTCTGCCCGAGGCGTCCCGAGCCGTATGATGCGTTGGAAGCAATGGAGGTCGCCCAAGCTTTCGCCATGTATCACAGGAAATCAATGTGATATCAGAAGCAGTGTCTAATTGCAAGCGGGTGGACACACTATTAATGCAAAGAGTTACGTACTTGCGTCAGGATTCACCATCAGTTTTAAATGTTGCGGTGGCCTCCTTTGGCTTGCTGGGGGAGAACTTCGGGCGCCTGTGAAAGTTTCTTTGACGTCGGGATGGTTGCACGAGTGCACGACAGCATAATTCTTCGTGACCTCTTTTCCCACCTCTGTTGCATATATGATTTTTGAACGGACAGAGACGAGCAAAGTGCCATTCTTTGCAATACCAGCATGCTGATGGTGGTGTTGAATTCATTTCTGGCTGGCGGCTTGTTTCTTTAGCCGTGTTCTTGCTGCTGACTGCATAAATCATTTCTGAAGGACCCGGTGAAGTAGCCTGCTGAATCATTGCCGTGTCGCGTTTCAGGTTGACGAGTAGCTGACATTCTGTTGTGACACTCTGAAGGGTGACATCTGGGCACTGCTCAATCTTTTTCAAAATTCTGGTCCGAATATCTGCGTCCTGGGGTGAATGTAAGCCGCATACAAAAATGAGACACTTGAACTGGTCGTCCGTCATGTTATGAAGCTTGGCGCGTTCGCATTCCCGATTGACATTAGCTGAATACTGTATCCAATCATCGATAGGATTTTTTGTTAACTTCAGACAATGATATCGAATATTGAACAGGGATGATTGCTCACCGGAAATCTGTGACAGCGTCCTCGTGGATTCTTCCAAGGTTAAATCTCTGAGATGTTTTGGCAAGTTGAAATTCACGAATCGTTCGTGTTCTGTATATTGAACAAGGATGATTGCTCACCGAAAATCTGCGACAGCATCCTTGTGGTTTCTTCAAAGGTTAAATTTCTGGGATGTTTTCGCAAGATGAAATTCACAAATCGTTCGTGTTCTGTTGTGCCCAGTCACCTCAGTAATAGTCTGACTTTCTTGTCTTCGGGAAGCTGTGACATCTCCACACGAAAAATACCTTCATATTTATGGAACCAAGAATCAAACGTAACTCCACCGATAGNCGCGCCTTTCCCTTGCCAAACGTTCTAATACTGCTTGATTGCTAGACCTGGGATCTTGCTATGCGGCTTCCCCTAGACTACTTGCGTGGAGACAAGAAGACACGGTTGCGGTAAACACGCTGTATTGCCAAAAACCAGTTCGACCAAATGAATGAAATGCCTGTAAATACATATCATGAAATGGTGACGAGTCACTGTCCACCTGTCTAAGCCACTTCGCTTCCAAGTGGCCAAGTAAGGCCAAATCCATAGGCATTAAATTCTCGGGTTGGCGTGACACCCCCACTCACTTGCACGTATCCTGCTTGTCGGTCCGACGTGCCCCTCAGTGCTTTGTTGCTGTCTGATTTCGTCAGCCGTCACCACGGCCCTGAATGGTTTGAAATGATGACTGGTTTCCTCAGCCGTCGCCGATGTCTTGACTAGATTGTTTTGGTGAGTTTGCCTTCTAACACCGTGTACGCACTCCAAATGATAGAGTAGCTCTTAAGTGAGTCTGTACTACCGGTTTAGTCTTTTAAACAATCTACCAGAAATCCGGTAGCTGGTCCACAGCGCTAGCTCTCACATTATTGGGGTTACAGAGACCCGAGTTTCCACGTGACAATGAACTGCAGGCTCCTGTGTAATAATGTATGGAAAACGCTACTCACTTAAAAACATGGAAGGGGTGCTGGTTACCTGAACCGGAAACTTCCGGTACCAATTGTCATAAGGGAATCTAACCCACCCTAGCACGAATAGTATGACGCATACTGCCTCAAACTTTGGTCTTGTAGTGGTGACACCTTGTCAGTGATACTCAGCGTTCGCCGCTGCGCACCGCATCCGACGACGGGACCATTCTAGCCACCCTAAGCCGTTCCTCATTTACACAGCGTTTCGTCTATCTCCTTAACACGGGTGTTCTTAACACGCCTGAACTCAATCAGATAACTGGTTCTCATGAGGAAATTGACTACTGATTTTCGAAATCCATAGCGATGTTAATCCGTGAGAAAGCCTGCACACGGCATGTTGAACAATGTACAAGCCACTATCCAGAACATACACCCTACTTGTTCAATCTGGCTATCACGAATGAAGCTCACTTGGTGGACAGAGTGGTCATCAAACTACCATTGTGGTCTAGTGACCACTTGCTACCAGTTTTTGATTTTATCTGTTGCCGGCTTTGTTGTATTCCTATTCGGACGCAATCAGTAGTAAACCTTACGGGCAATAGCAACGGTAGAGAGAACACGCGACTCAGTAGAGGGATATACTTCATTTACAAGCGTTAGCGGCATTTTTAGGTGCGTGGATGAATGAACTGTTGGGCTCTAAAGCCGCGACCGATCAGAACGTAGCTTGAGTCTTGGCACGAGTGTGGGGCACACAGGCGGCCCTAGTGCGATTATAACCGGCGCCAAAAAGTTGTAACAAGTACTCCATCCCGAAATTTCCAGAATGCAGACTCCAATGCGTTAATAACATCCTTAAGTACACTCAGCCTCGAGTCTGGTCCAGTAGACTCATTCATTCCTTTGAAACTGCCATTAACGTCGTCTCCTCTCGAGCCGATCGGGCAACCTGATCGTTGCTCACGAGAGAGAGTGGTTGAGCGTTCAGATTTGATAATTCGGTCATACCTAATGTGAGGTCAATGGCGCAGTGGTCAACACGGTTACCTCATGAATGGAATGTCCGGAGTTCAAATCCCGGCCGTGGCGAGGATGTGCACTACTGATGAGCTCTAATGAGAGCGAAACTCGAGTCTAGTGCTTCTTTTCGAAAGAGGCTGGCTGGAAAGTCTATCTGAATGCGGAGGCTGCGACCAAATGTGAGTGATGGTCAACTTGAAAATAAACCAAATGCCCGACTACTCATCAGTAAACATATCTGAGACACAAAACAGAGTCTTCTGAGGCTTGTTCATGAGGATCACTCCGGCGTAATGAAGGTAGTCTCACAGTCTACGCTAGCCAGATTTCTACTATATGTTTCTGGACGATTGCTGTATGCTTGTTAGACATTGGCTTAGGTTTTATTCAGTTTCATCTAACCTCTTCGTTATCTTGTGTTTTCCCTTCTTCGCACTCTCTCTACTGTTAATGCTCTGTAACTGAAGCGATCTTCGAGCTTACCTTTTGTTTCTAAACTATCCAACACGGATTCAGATGCACATGAGCAACCTCAGACTGCTGTGATTTCCAATTTTCGTATGGACCATATAAACTGGTACTCTGAAATGAACCTTTTCTACCCGCAGTAGCAACACAAAGACCATGGCTATTTTCGGAACGGGCCTGCTGAAAAATCAATTGGAATGCTAAGGATTTGATTCAAGTTGAATGGCGCTTGATTACTGTGCATCAGTACCCTGGTTACATTTTACTACTGACAGTTACAATTGAGAATCATCTCAAATTTTGCCTACAATTCCAAATTGTAAATAAAATTCACGAGGACACTGGATTGCAGGGGGAAGAAGTAAGGAGGGCGAGTGACCGCACTATACTACTCACATCACTAATCAGTAGCCAGGAGGAGGCATATATTTGTGCATTGAAGTAGCCACAGGAAAATACGAGAGGAAACATGAGAATACACTGAGGCCAGAATTGACATTTCCATGAGCTTGGCACTGGCGAGCGTGGCGTCCCTGAATTAGTGTTATATACAAGTGGGTGATTTTTTGTGGTGGTTTTGAAACGCACAGGTCGTGTTGATTTCCAGAATAAACAATACTTTTGCCACCCGTGTTTTTCGCTCACAACACTAGCCGTTTGAGGAATACGACTAAACGCACCACGCGCAGATCATATATTATGGTTGCATCATGTGGCCAACGGATAGATCCCAGATGTCCTGTGTGAAAACTGTCGGTGTTATCTACATGGCCATTCATCTTTAGAGGCATCTCATAAGACACTCAGTTGTTCGAATCGTTCCAATTTTATATGTTTCACTCCACAAGCGTCCTCTCGAGTGGCTACGAATTCGGATTTTCTCCACAGCGCTATTCTTTCCAAACGTTTTCCCACTCATATGAACCTTCCTTTACTTCCTAGGGATATGGTTTGTTAAAGCATGCACTTCATGTCGCCTTTGGCGTTCAACACCCAATCCTATACTTACTTCTCATCCAACAGAATGGTTTTACAACCAGACCATTGATTCAACCAACTACATTTCACTTAAATATATTGATTTTCTTCTAATTTTCATTACACCCAACCAAAATTTGACGACAGTAACCGTATCAGGTCCCATTTGGAAAGCATCATGCTGTTGAGCGTACCCGTTCTGTTTTGGCATATGCCCAGAGGACATGTGCTCGCAAATGCAATATACGTAACCAGCATCAGTGAGGAAAGCGTAGAGAACGCTTACCAGAAAGTATCGGTGAGCAATCTGAATAGTTTCAACCAAGTCAGCTGATCTAACAAGCACTGGGAACAAATCGCCAAACCTGTGAAGGCGTGTTGTGAACAGGTGTGTTCCGAAGGAGGTGTTCAGTCGTGACAGTAATGGATATCTGTCACGTCAATAAACCTCATGAACAGGTGTCGCTCGATTCCACTTAGTTCTGAATACGATGAACACCGTCGAGAACCCAAAAGCAAGCTGACCAAAAGCTTGCGCAAACATCGTGAACGCGACTTGGTCGAATAGTCGGAAGAGATGGAACAAACCTTTCCATCTGGCAACACAAGGAAATTCTTCTTCCGGTACGTGTTTGTGCTGGCCATCGAGTCGGTGTAAGGAGACCATATGTGAAAAAGATGGTTCATTTATCACCAACCAATCGCGTCGACTTGATGGGTGAGCTGAACACTTTGAAGAACAGTTCAGCTAACCTTAATCAGATAATGTGGACAACGGGACCCGAATGATCAGTTATTGTGTTCCAGATGTTCCCCCGTCAGAAACACAAGTGGCCCTGGAGCTTAAGTTACTGAAGTGTAGCAAGGCTCCTAGACCAGATCTCCTCTCTTTCTTTCTCCTCACAAGGATGGTAGAGAGAGAGGTTGACGTCAGAACTGACGAAGCTCCTCCGGACGACTTGAGAACCTGAAGAGGCATCTCGTGATTGGCGCCTAAAAACAGTAGTTTCCGCCTTCGTCAAGGATGCCTAAAGTCTATATGACAACCACAGAGGCATCAGCCTTGGGTATGTGTGTGTGATGTAGCTTAGTAACGTATTAATAGTACACCGTCACCGAAGAGGCGACGAGTATGGTAGGCTCAGCTAGGTCATTTATGAATATCCATTCTATCTCTCTTAATATGTGCATTGGCCAACACCCTGGTCGTTAACAATTAATCCGTTCCTCTTTTCAGAAGCTTGGGTTTTCTGCGGTCTTGTATCCATTTTTTTCTTCAGGTTTTTCGGTGTATTATATGATGAATGGTCTGCCTGGCTTTTCATAGTTCAATGCGAATTTTGTTTTTCATCATTACCTTTTCTGGGATGCAATAACCTGCACTCCTATACTGCAACGCTTCTTGTATTACGTTTCACAAATCTTTCTCCTTAGTTTAGATCTCGTCATTGCAGCCTCTCTCTGATTAGTTTCCGTTCCTTATTAGCCAATCAGCTGGGTAACGTGCATTGGTCGACTGGACACAAAGGCCCCACTGGCACACCTCCCGTTCTTATTCCTTCGGGTTTATACTTGGTGTGGTGTGCGGGTGGAACTGCAAGTGGTGNTCAGACACCTGAAGAACAGGCAGGATTCTGATCTGGTCGAGGGTATGTTTGTCCTAATTTTAACCTGCAACGGACCTTGGAGCACCGGTACTCATATAGGCAGCTGACCGTCTTCGCTTTGACCTTTTCAAATGTACATCCACATATTTGTTAGAGTCCTCTTAAAAAACCTACGTTCTTTTATTCTTTAGTTATACAGTTTACAACACCCGGATTATTCCCTAATAGTAATTAATATAAAATGGAGTCCATACCCTTTTATATATTGGGTTATGCCTTTTGAAATGCTGAATATTCTTCTTCCAAGGTGCATAAAGCAGTCGTTTGACCTTGATTGCTGTTCAGATGCCTATTAGGAATATTAATCAATAAGTATTCTGTTCTCCACGGTTATTATGTTATTCCTCAGTCATTTTCGTCTACACTTCTGGATTATTGTTTTTCACTTTCTCCGGTTGGTTGCGCACACACAAAACTATCTTATGAATTATTTAGTAGACGGTTGAATAAGTACCTTAAATTATGCAAAAAAACCAAGAGGTTTTCTTTTAAAGCTTCCGAAAGGGTGTGCAAATTGAATGTTTCTACGTGAAAAACTTTCGTGTTGTTGAGAGCGGAACTCTGTGAGCTCGCATGTGAAAACAGGCAGCCCACAAACTAAACAGCAACCCTGATGGTTTCAAACGATCAAAATGTAATTCTTTCGTCGGTTTAGCTAAAAGCCATGAACATAATTTGCATCAACCACCTCAAACTGACTTAAATGTTACGCCAAATGATTCCAGTTGGCAAAACCGTAGCAGTCAGACATTAGACACACGCATTAGCGCGACAGTAACTCGAAACCTTTCAGTCGGAGCCAAACGTGGAATCTGGTGAGAAATCCTACCATAAGATGGATGCCAGTTTAGAGTAAACAATACATCGGCATTTGTCGAGAGTTACATCTGTACCGGTTGCAACCGGGATGTCAAAAGAGTGCACTGGTTCAGAAATTATGAAACACTTTAAATTTGAGTGCACTTCAAAGGTTGCTTTTGAGTACCACATTGTTTCCAGAAGGTTGCTGTCGCCAGGGCTTACCGCATTATGGAAACCGACACTTACCACAAAGAATACACTACTGCGAACACAACATTTACCTGTGTGTACTGGTCGCCTTCGTCATTAATCGGGCACTATAACGGCTACAGATGGTTGTATGTAAATTTGCAAGTACGAATTCCGCTGATTTATTTCGTACCTGACGCTCACCTGGAGCAATCAGCAGTGCATGCAATCACTTTGTGTGTTATCGAAAAACGCTGCAAGTAATCCGTCACAGCTAGTTTGAAATATGTTGCAACGGTCTTCGTCTAAAATCTCTAAACATTAATGATCCCCAGGAATAAACCGGGATTTGGGTTAGTTTCGAACTGAACATCAGTCACGTTTGATCGCAACCTTTGTACGCAGAAATACTGTGCAGCTCAGCAGGGTTGATAGAACAGGAGAATTCGGCTTATCTTGGCGGTCCCAAAACAGAATTATCGATTGCAGTTAACAAGCAGTGACTGACTCCAACAGACGGTTGGATAATCCAAATACTATTCACAAGCGAAATTGGCTGAGCGTTAAGGTATGATAATTCAGTCATGTTTAAATTAGGATCAGTGAGGCAGTAATCAGCACGGTTGCCCCATTAGTATGGTCGGAATTCGAATCCGACCGTGGCAAGAATATACACTACTGACGAACTATAATGGAGGCAAAACTCGACTCAAATGAGTCTTTTTGAAAGAAGCCGGCCCGAAAACTAATTCGAAGGCGGAAACTGTAATCAGTTGTGAGTGATCGTCATCTTGGAATAATGATTCTATTTGTGAAGTTTATTGAGAATGCAAACGTAGAAGAAACTCTATAGGGTTAGCAGCATGTGGCTACCGGGAGTAAGTTAACTTGAACAGACTGAATGAAGCTCGAAACGTTTATGAATACTTAATTCTGCGAAAGAAGAAAAAATATGGGGAAATACTTGTTTGGAAAATAGTGAAGACTATAGGAGTGTACACTTGAACAAACAGAAACGGGGGTATAAATCGGGCATAGTTCGAAAAAAATAGTTTGTTAGCGCTGGTATTATTGGATGTACACTGCTTCCAGTTTGTCCAGATTGTCATCTTGCTTGCAAACCCATAATAATCTCAATTGTGTTGGCATCATGAATTTCCTCGAGACAATCTACTACTACTACACTTTCACGACAGATTCATGCAGGGTGTTTCAGTTGATAAAAACTTACTACTAAAATAGTGCTGTTTATACTTTAGAACGCGTAGGTGGTGCATTTTCAGCGGATGACTAGCGGCACACTGTCCTGAAGTCAACACGCGATTATGCCTCAGATCTGAAACGACCATCTTCCATTGTAAATTTGGATAGGATTAAACAGAAGACTGAAACAGCATGATTTATGCTGACGCAGATTTCGATCCACGAAACAATCACAAAAGATGATGAAAGTTCAAAACCAGTTTGGTTGCTTCCACGTCAGCATCAGTCATGAACTGCTCCTTTTGTAGGCACAAAATGAGGTAACAGTGACTGCTTACAGTGGCCTCAGTACACAGTAGCAGACGTTTTTTCGAGTTGTGAACAGAACACAGATGCTTTTATGGGGCAACCACATGTTCTGTCACCAGGTGTCATTTGGCGATCGACAACGGTGGCTTCTTCCTGGTGTTTGCTGTCAAGTTGCCTGACTGCGTGCCCAACTGTCGAACCCATTTTGGTAAGTGTTTGGCAACGGTGGTTCCAAGCTGGCGCTCAGTTCTTCTAACATAGGATGCTCTGAATCCACACTTATATTACGTTCCACTTGGTGAATTGAGGTCTCGGCTGCCTAAGAGGGGCGTGAGAAATCGGATGGTTCTGTATATGATCATCGGATGCTTGGCAAAGTAACTATGGAACAAATGACCATAAGTGTTATACAACTGTTTTCTGAGCGTAGTGAGGACCGGCGATCGCACAATACTACCCACATTACTACTATTCAGTAGCGGGACAACAGCATGGATTTTGACATCGAACCGGCCACGGGAACAACTTAAGAAACATCGGAGTGAAGCATCACATGAAATGGTCCTCGATACATATAGGAACTGTGTACTGCCATCTGTGGCAACCGTAACGTTCTGAGACCAGTGTTGTACGCAGGTGAGTGTGTTTGTTGTCATGTCGAAACGCATAAACCATGTGTTGGTTTAATGAATAAATAAGCCCTGCGTCATCTGCTTTCTTGGCTCACAAATCTGAGGGCTTTGGGTTGTGAATCGCTTCGCACATTACTCCTATGAATCTTATTAATCTTCTCAGATAATCGTTTTTCTGTTCTACCCGCCATGGTTCATCGTTCCAGATGTTATTAGGGCAAAGCGGTCTTGCTTGGTCAATGCGTGTGCGCACCAACCCTCTTTTATATGCTGGTGGAACAAAGCTGTGAAAGTTTACGTAGTGATCAGCCCACGTCCCCTTTCGGCAGATAACAGCACACTGAATGAGTCCATGCATTCTCTCAATTGTTGATTTTCAGAAAAGGTAATATGCTATCACCTTTACTTTCAAAAGCGTACAGAATGGTTAACAGAACTGAGCACCAGCTTGGGACCAAGGTCATTTCAAGCAGACACCTTTATCTCAGTTTGTGCCTACAAAAGAAACAGTTCGCGACGTTGACGCTACCGTGGTAGCAACCGGACTGGTTTTGAACTTTCATCACCTTTTGTGATAGTTTTTGTGGTTTAAAATTCTATACATTTATATTATCTGCAGTAAACGACAGTAGAGATGCATCAAAATGTGCCTGAGCATAAATTGTGTATACCTCAGGTGTCGCGATGGCTGATTGAACACGCTTTGTATCAAAATTCAATTCCATTCGCATAGAGAAGTATCCCAATTCAAGCAACCTTTTTGGTGTAAAAGTGTGTTAAGGGGGTAAAATGCGCTCTGTAGATACACACTGCATTCTGTCAATCAGCTGGATACCTATCATAGTGTATGGTCAATGTGTTTCAGTAAACACATCGAGGTGAGGACGTACAGTTGCACCGAACATCAACGAAACACTGTCAAACCGAAATGTCCGAAGCACCATCGTTAGCAGCTCAAATGTTGTGTTAGCTTCTTTGTATGTTAGGAGCAGCTGGGCAACAGGCTGCAATCCCCCGGGATGATCCTTCATAGAGCTCATTCGTGGTCGATGGTATGAAGTTTTCGGCTCTCTGAAAATGGCCCCCCATTATCCACTTGACAACTCCGGAGGTCAACTTTATCACCTAATTGTCCGCCAATTCACAGCCGTTTGACGTAGTTACGTGACTAATTGCTCTTGACTTTTTGCCGCTTGACAACCATGATGGTGTAAAATGTTATGTAATTGGCCCGATGATGAATAACCGAAAACAGACTGTTCGCCAAAATCACCTTTGACTTCACTGAAAATTATTCAGTTCAAGGTGAATTCCGATAATGTATGATACACAATGGAAAGCTCATGAACGTCATAAGGGATGTACATACTACACATGATTAACTCAGATGACTGCAATGATTATGGATAGACATCATTTTGAATTTCTATTTAATTACGGTCCTTTAGTGATGAGAATCGAGTTCAACCCCGGAGTTGTTCGCGAACTGACCGCTTCACACAAAACGCTTGCAGCTGAGGCTAGTAGACCCTGCGTAAATGTTCTTTTCCAATTGAATTCAGACTCTTCACATAGGAGAAACTCACGTGGTTGGTGGTAGTGGGCTATGTACACAACCTTATCAATACTCAGTAAACTTTCATCAATCGATCCTACACTAAGTCGTTATTTATGAAACGTTCATGTGATAAAAAATGCGACGGAATGCTGCCAGTTTGATCAAACGGCTGGGTAGCTCAACAAAACACAGAGCAGCTATAAAACTCCTAAACTAATTATAATAAGGTACACCACAAGTCTCGATTGAATAAGCTCACACCGTTCGACCGTGGACTTCCAATAAAAAAAAATAATCTACTTAGCACAACTTCGAAAATGGTGCTGGCTTTCGTCACCTCATTATACGTTGCTGTTCTCTATCAAGCTGCCATTCTGAGCAACACCAACGGTGGACAGACTGTACTCATCCGCGAGCCAGTAGCCGATACTCGTTTTGGTCGTATGGAATTCCATGACGGAATTCCTTCAAGTTTCATCAAAAAATTCATTGGACACTCTAGCAAAACCAAATAGGAAAGTCAAAAATGGCAGATCAAGACCCATAAATATCGTGAATTCTCACCAACCACATGACATGTACATGAACACAATTTTTAAGCCTGCCACATGAAGACTAAGAGAAGGTCGGCTGAAGCATAAGAAGCTGTGGTTACGTAATCACTACCAGGCTAATCGTGACGTCACGACCAGCCGTTGTTCTACACGGAGTAGTCGGAAATTTGCGGGATCACTGCAATGACTAGTCGCTGACGGGCATCTGGTAATTGATGAGTTCGTCAGTAGTGCATATTCTTACCATGGCTAGGATTCGGAATCTGGCTACTTTTCAATGAGAATCGTTTTGACCACTCTGTTGTTAATTCATATTATCATATGTCAGCGCTGATTCGGGGTTGAGCCTGTAAACATAACGTAGTCGAGTAGTAGCATCAATAAACTGAGTGGTGGAAATTGGATACGTAAAATTATATCCCAAAATCCGTAAATCTGTGATGTTTCGTGTATCATGTTGGTATGGGCGGGAGATTCTTGTGCTTTCAGTGTTCGGGTAACAGAACTATCTTCTAAACTCCTTCGTGGACATACTGTCCAGTCATTGCAAAAAGTAAACACTGGCTTCCTCGAACAAAGTGACCTCATCTAGAGACTAGATCCAAATATCGTTACTCAAGGTCTATAGGTTCATAATAAGCGCAAAATATGATGAAACAACGAGATTTATGTAAAGTAGCTAAACCGTAAAAGAGAATATCCACGAGTTAAACAATCATTTGGTAGACGATCAGGAGCCAGAAAATCTACAGGATCTATTTTTCGGATATGGTAAATAAAACTGATATTGTTTAGATTTCTGAAAACCAAAAGTGCCACATTCTAAGATATGGTACGTTACAAGGTTTGGACAGTATTCGATTATAAGTGATACATAAAATAGAGTAAATGGTTTAAACTGAAATTAGAGCTACCCACAAAGATAATTGGCATGATGTATGGCATGAAAAGTGTATCCATATGCACTGAGACTCCTCATATATGGCACTCTTGATATGAAACATCTCTTAAAACGCCCTCGTAAACCGCGTGCCCTAGATCGGTTGCACATTTTTCAATACAACTTGGACTACATTATTGAACACATTTAAAATGTAGCGGGTCTCAAATTTTGCAGATTTCTGACACAGCCAACCTCGGGAATTTTACCGGAACGGCACATGAAAAGTAGTTTGGAAGTGTCATGTTTTGTTATTGATTTATCGTCTGATCAGTTAGTCTAAAGATTTTCGGCCCCATTAGCCAATGAATGAACAAAGGCAAATCATCCTAAAATTTATCCTTTTATGTACACGAATTATTCGGCTGTTCACAAACTTACATTACAGAAAAGATCGTATAGACATGCACACATGAAAGTGCGGAAAAACGTCACCAACGAGGGCGGTATTGTCTTTCAAAGCACGTTTTAATGGCAGGAAAATACGCACAACGGGATGTGGGCATTTTTAAGGAGTGCTACATGTTAAGAGTGTCAGACGAGAAGAATCTGAGTGTGTACACATTCTGTCCCGTTACATACAAACATTCCACATCGTAGCCTATCCTCGTTGGGCTTATCGTACTGCTGAACAAGATTTTGTAGTTATATTTTATCCAACTTCACACATCTTTCGGGCTTCACAATTCAGTCAAAATGCTCACTTTCACCCTGCACAGAATATGTGAAAGATCATCCGATTAGTAAGTTTAGAAAAAATAAACGTGGTAACCGGCTAAGTCAGTTCTACTGATGTAGAGTTAAACAAACTAACCCTTCAATGATGAGTGAATTGAACCTGACGGTGTTCCTGATTGAACAAATCGAAAAACCAATCTGGGATTTCGACCTCGCCTACTCAAGTCACTCAGTAACTCCCGAATACGAACAACATAGTTTGCCGTTCACACACACTCTCATCAGTCGTTGCTCAGATGGACCCACTGAACATTCAGTGTACATCATACTGGTTAGTACATTAACAGAGCATTCGAACTGTACTCTGATGTTAGACTGCAAGCCAAGCAAGTAGCGTTGTACGAAACCCTCTGTCACCAACAGTTTCCGGGAACCCATTATCCGGAAGTGGAATAAACCTAACTCTTCGAAAAGTTCAAAAGTGGGGGCGTTTAAAGTTATATATATGCATATATATATAAAGTAGTCGGAAAAAAGGGCACACACTGAGTAAAGAAAGATTTATTGTGACGTTTCAAATCCACACTAGGATCGGCTATCAAACAGATTATATAGTATATATAACAATGTAACATATATGTATTATATATATTATAAAAAACTCCGCTCCACATGCCACATTTTGGTCAATACTTCTGACCAAAATGGTGGTGCCACATTGAAATGCGCTCGGAACGCAAAAAACCTGTTCTGTTCAAAGTGAACTCCCATATACTTTATAGGACATTGCAAGTGTTAATTTTCTTGCAGCTGCAGAAACACTTGTATCAGTAGAAAAGAAAGAACACTTAAAATGAGGGTCACGACGCGTCTCCCAAGGTGGCTGAAAAATGATTTAGTGACATCTCTAGTGAGTGGCATTCAGAGAAAGTGGTAGGTTGCTATCTTAACCACAAGTTTCCAGTTGGGTAATGCATCATCGTACGTGGCCCAGATGAATGCCTACGACTTAAACGTTTTCACATATGCCTGATTCCCGTTGATCATCCGGTTCCGTATGCCAGAAAACAGTGACTTTCACTTTTAGCTGGTCACGGGTCTTCTGGATTATTACTCAGGAATCAGATCGATTTGTACCCTCATCCATTCTCATGCTGGTCACAAAGTTACGATCCATGAGAGAAAAAGGCAAGAATGGAGCACAGGGGCATCTTGAGGACCGAAGGAATGCGCAAACGAACAGCATAACACTCGTAGCGTGGGCTCCTAGCAAATGAGAGATAAGACGGCCTTCCAACCAAAGGCGAAACACGGGTGCACAGCCATAGTATTTATAAGTTTGGTCATCTAACAGACCAATCAGACGCAAACGTTACCATTGAAAATCAAACAAAAAAACGGGATTTCTTAGTGAAAAAAATGACGATTCCGATTGTCTCGATAGATACAGCGAATTTTTGGGAAAGGCAGTCTTCTTTAACACATTTACCACAGAGGAGAATATGCGAAGCAGACTCATACTGTAGTTGGTATCTGCTGACCATTTCATTCAAACATTTAACTGATCATGTCCTGCTAATCAGTAGCGCTAACTCATCGTCCGTGGGAGGAGATGAGGAAAGTAAGTGGTTATACATTTTGTAGTGGACTTGTCGAGAATACTTGAGTGAACCAATCGTACCGTCTTGGTTTGTTGCAACTGACATTATAGCCATAGCGGATGTGCTTTCTGGGCGCAAAATCGGTAGATACATCGTTTACGATATCTTCGGGAAGCTGTGCTTTTCGCTCTGAAGGAACTGAACAAAAAGATCAACAACGTATAACCTAAAGGCAAACCTTAAACCAATGAATGTCTTCATGGCCGGTAAGACCGGATTCCGGTGAAGTCGATGGGCAGATCATTGGAAAAAAAGCAAGAATGCACAACGGATTCAGCAACTATTCTTCTATAGACCAGAAGTAAATATCCACTCATTTTGGATGACCGACCAGTTCATAAAGTTGGCTCATTTTTGGGACGACAAACGTCAACTGGGGCAGGAACAGTGAGCCGATAAAATATTTTTCAGTTCGGATTAGTTCCATGCTATTGAACATCGTTTCTAAAAACCCGTTTTCACAACAGTAGAGGTACTGGCGCAGTTTCACCTACCGTCCATGCCGTCATATGCACTGACTAAACCGACGAACAAGTCAGCGTAATCATAGCAAGTAACCGCCGAACGAATATCATTTTCCTACTGTGCAACATGTGGTGATGGTCAGACGACCCTCTCACCGATGTACGCTCAAACGGACGAACGTTTTCGCTCACAGCCACGACTGACCTCACCCATACACGTAAATCCAATCGACTTATCAAACTACTAACGCAAGGGTTGCGTTTCAGTGATATATGACCCCTCGTGGTTCTAGGGGACAAATGTCTTAGGCATTTTGTGGTATCAGTCCAATTCAAAGTGTGATTTCCAAAGTTGAAGGAAGTTAGGAAAACAGAAATGATCAATGAAATGCTCACGAGTTTCGGGAAAAAAGTATCCAAAGATGACTGAGCGGTTGCCACAACGCACACATTCCAACAGAGGTTCGATTAGCGCGCGTCGTGCTTGAACGGCTTCACAAAGCCTGGTGGTCATCATATCAGGATAAAACGGACGTGAGCACATGCCATTTAGTTGGTTAGTTCAAGCTGAGCAAAATAAAGGGCTTCCACTACGCGGACGATTCACTTACCGAAGGCTTCCAACTGTAGACTCAGCTCAAAAAAATGGCTTCCTAACCCAGACGGGTCAGCGAACGGCCTAAACACACGATTGTAAACCCCGACCAGAATAGTTGGAACGGGGTGCACGCGCATTTCCGGTTATACGGCTCGGCTGCATCGTTCCAGTGTTTCGGTCACCACGGCGTGCGATCGACCACACCTAGCTGTTGATAAATATCTCTGTAGGCTCTTCGGCGTTTGAGAAACAACGCTAGACTGGGAACCAGCATGCATCGATGGGCGCGAACGGAGAAAACAAAAATACAATAATTCCCTGACAGATTTTGCTGTCGCGATAATTTTTTTCAGCAACCGATGGATAACAAAAAGCCACACTCATGAACGAGACAGATTAGTGATTGATTGAAACCCAACAACTTTCCCATAACATCTGTGCTGTGGTTTTAGGTTTACCTCGCAGTTTGTGGGCTCTGATGTGAAATCTTAGTCAGGCTATCAAAACGATAAGCGTCACTTAGTGTGTCTCAGTTTTGTGACCACGTTGCTGAGCCGTTTTGTTCAACCTCCTGTCAACGTCTTATTTAATCGTTTTATCCATACATGGGTGCCGTGATAAACACAGGCGACTTGATATCTTATCGAGATCGATATGAACAGCTCGTTCAAAGAGGCTTTCTAGAGTGAGATGCGTTTCTTGAAACGTGCATTGTCCTGAAAAATGTCCTGTGCGATGTGGGCTGAACCAACTATCGTGCTGGAACCAGTTCACATTGGTCAACCGCGACTAAGAGAACAATGTTTTAGGGGAAGCAACTACCCATGCCGATACATTTTTTACACTCTAGATGAAAAGTACGCAGCGTGTGGAGATTACTGAGTGCCATTAGCGATAACTGACTCTCTTCTGGATGTACGTCTGCTAGTGTTGTTCACAGCATTATACGAGACAGTTCGTGCAATAGCCCTTCGATCTCAACGGATTTCCTCAGACATTACGTCTGGTTAACAAGTACCTGTGAATAAATGCGTCGTGCACCAAAGTATCCATTCTATCGCATTCCACTACACAAACATAAACAGAGTTAGCAGACAGACACATACGCACCAAACCAACTGTTCACCCCTGGGGCCCACAAGTCTACTGACAGGTCGGTGAAATGAAAGTATCGATTTCAAACCGTCATCTGAAGTATTTACAATCACAGTCTGCATAAAATAATGGACAGATTATTAACAAACATGATACTTGCAACAAGCGTGTTACGTACCCCTACTCGGCCAAGTTTGATCGGTGTACACATTTATCGGCACGATACCAACCTAGGCCCAATACCGCGGAGGACTGACAAACTACGGCGACTTTTTCGCTGGTGTGGTGGAATGGGGTCCGTACTTGCTCAGTAACCTTGAAAAGGATTGTGAGTATCTTAATCACTCACATCAATAGATTAATGGAAAGAATAACACGGAGTTGGAGATGTCATCAAAACATGCTACGGCAGCACGCGCAATTAAGGCCAATGTTCAATTTTCCCACTGAAAAGGCTAGTATTTCCATATTAAGCATAACCACTATTAACGCGGAGATATTTTAGTCATGTGTATGTTAACGTGTTCGTGATGAGACCATTAAACGAATCCTATCGTCTCACTCGTATGGTATGCAATAAACTGTCACCTCCAACACGGGTACAACTTCTGAACAGCGTACACGTCGCGGATTGACCACTCAAACTGCACATTTCAACACCTTAAATGATGACTGACGTACGCAGTTGACCATGGTAGACATCGTTTTAGTGACCAAAGCATCCGAAGGTGCGTTTACTGCCCGGCGACAATGCTACACAGTTGGCGCACTGAACAAGCTGATGAAACTGTTCATCACATCAGTTTATGTAGCTACTGCAGTCTGTGGGAAACCTGATACGCCGGATAGGAATAGCCTACCTAAAAACTTTCGCTTTTGCCGTACCAATGACGTCAGTTCGGAAACCAACTACAACCGGCCAACTGAGTCGCCATAATACCAAGAACCCGTAAAACAGGCAGATTAGACGGGACTCCGATAACTCAGTGACATGGGAATCCAGTAGAAGTGTTAAGGTCACGGTTCGAAACCGGGCGCATACATATACCTAGGTACGTGACAAGGTGACCACAGCATTCATGCTCAGATTTACATTCGGAGAGGTCATTTTAGTGTGGTGTCTGACTAACGAGCAGACCGGTGCACAAGCTGACGACTTTCAGAAGGGACGAACATTAGCAAGCCCCAGTAGTGACGAGCATACATAAAACGAGTCAATTCAAACTGCAAGATGGAAAGCTGCATTCAAAAAGAGGTGGTTTCAAAACTAAAATGTGGCACTAACCGTCCGATTCACAAGTTGATTGATCTATTCTAAACCATACGGGAAAATGTTAAATCATTTCGACCATGTACTATACCTCAAGATATCAACAGTGACTGACAAGTGTTTCTGATAATTCATCGGATCAACACCATTATGTCTAATAAAATTAGATCAATTTTAAGAAAACTATCAATGGCCCGTACAATTGGGTACAAAATTCCAAACGGGTTAAACTACTCAAAGGCAGCCAGTGGTGATTGCGATGAGTGGTTTAGAGATCCGCACACAACTTGCTTGTCCTCAACCAACCTATTTGTGTATTCTTTCTCCTGCTGTTGTACAACGGAATGTGTAGGTCGGGTGACTAGGCGTTTGTTTGGACGGACCAATGAACATCAACTTGAATGGCTCGCAATCGGTTTGAACAAAACCATTGACAACGCAGTGGTTGCACATCCTACTGTTATAAACTATTGAGGTGACCCAAGGCAGGTCTTTCGCAAACTTCCAGCCAGTCACCCCCCAAAGCTAAACAGACGAATGCTGGTAGCCACGGAATCTATGCTACTCCATTAAGCGGGCCAGTACTTTGTTTTCAAAAGAAGTTCGTACAAACCCTGTAGATGGCAGGGTCAAAGGTTATATCATTAACTTCAGCCTTGACTTCTGTGAACTAACTGGGTGCGAATCCCCAAACCACCCACCAGTGCCTTGATGTTTGAGTGGCCTAACTCAATTGCTTTGAATTTTGCACCCGATTACACAGACCAATGGTAGTTCTCGTAACAATGGTTCAATACTATTGGATATATGTAACTGTACTGATCTGATGAAAAATTGTCGAGAACAACCTTCGGTCATCGTTGCCTTCTACGATTTGGTGGAGATTTTCGCGAGGTTTCAAACGGTTTTTCTGACACTGTTCTACATCTGCAAAATAGTTCGAACCAAAATGGGCGCACAGGAGCGGAAATATCACCCTAAAGTAAGTATGCTTACCATGACCCACATTAACAAGCTTACTAACCGAGTTGAGTAGGCGAACGTTGGCTGTACATCACTGAGGAATGTGCCCCACCTGAATCATTGTTCAACTCAGCGGCTCGTGAGTATGTTACGACTGCCGCGGTCAACTGGCTTACGCTAATCCAACCCAACTGCCAGTGCCACATGTCAGGTACAGTTTACATGTTCACTCTTTGCCCTAGTTTCCTAATGTGATGGATGACCAAGCCAGAAACGCGACTATTTCAACACTCAGTGGAATATCTCGACGCCGTGGTAAGATATGACCAAGGCCCATAGCGGATGGATTGCGGATAACACGGTCGACCGGAACGAAATCAAGCCAATTGGTGAGAAATGGCAAACAAAAACTCGCAACAGAAAGCTTTCAGCCAAATGCGCAGAACCAGACGGACGTGCGAGTGGAAACCGCCGCCGCGTTGTTGACTGGAGTGGTGTGGAGACGTGTCAATTGAGTAACAGAGATCTTGTTTTATTGAACGACTTTTCGCCACACTAACACCTAAGAAACGAACCAACGAGACCAGAGCTACTAGTATCAACAGTTTTTCTCGCCTGTGCTTAGTACCATAGTAAGCACTAAAGCACAATATGGGATGAATAGACGAAGGCAGGCCACAAAGCCGGAGATCGTTGATAGTTAACGTGACTACAACCATATCAACTGGACTTACGAAGGACACTAGTCTACACCAATGCATCATCCAGTCCAACAACACCAAGACGTTAAACAACATTAACCCTCAGTCAACAACCGGAAAGAGAAAACAAACGATGAAAAGAACGTCAAACAAGAACGGCAGCAAACGAGATTCAGCTACCTAGCATTTAGGGGAAAATCCGGCCAACGGGGTTGCAATAGCCCAATTATGAACGGTGCATAAAGAAACAGAGAGCATCCAATTATACTCAAGTAATCATAAAAGTGGAACAAACATCAAGGTATGGTAAGATTATGAGCAAACATAGGGAGACTCGGATGTAGGTGAGATTGTCTAAGAGAAAAATCAATAGATGGGACTCATGGCAATGGCGTTCCATTCGCAAAAGCCAAACGGCAAAGCACAATCAGTAAACCGAAAAGAGTTAGGAAGTACAACAAATGTACAATTGTTTTTGGGAAGGAGGGATGGTAGTATTGGCTGAAAAATGGTTAACGTTAATGTAAAACAAAGATAGCAGAGAAGAGACTACGTTGAGGTTTTCAGATCACAAGATCAACAACGAGAAGCTCCACGTTGCCGAATTTCATCGTGTTTCGCATCCCTTGAAATAGATGCCGTGCATGAGAGAGGAAGAATGAAAGTGCACAAAATAAAAATAACCTGGGCCACGTGTCGCAAATGATGAAATCAACCCAAGAACAAATAGTTGTTGATGTTCTTAACAAAAGTCGCACGATCGATATAACCACCACAATTAAATTGTCCCAAAAAATCGTATCGCAATAACAATCAGAAAAATAACGTCCACAAAACTGAACAGGTTGTTAGCAGCTGCTCGGATCGATTGAATGTGGTTCTTCTGCTGAATGCAGGAGCTAATGAAATTTGGTACACTGACCCCGACTTCACTGCCCTTATAAATTACCACACGACCTTTAGAAAGAATGTGTACTGCTAAACTAATTGTTCATTCAAATCGTGAAGGCTTCATATTACACATCACAAGAAGTGTGTTACCAGGAGATATACATAGGACCATCGGTATGCTGAGTATTACCGGTTTGATTGATCCAAGGCAGTAGCAGCCAACCAAACTAATAACCGTGTGATTAGCACACGATCTCAAAAGCTCGAAACCGTTACAACTTACGTAGCAGATGCATGGCACCAAAAAAAGAACACAGTTCGAAGGTCGTCCGAAGCACGTGAGGACAGGATATAGAGTTAACACGGAAATACGAACCGCCCAATGATGGCAAGAAAAATTCGGTCATGAGTATCTATTGCAAGTTCTCGCTACAAACGTGTCAGCCAATCCTTGCATCCCGGTTGAACAATTGAGTGTGACCTACCTGAGTATGAACAATTTGGCAATGGACTGCTCAACTGCGACCCTAAGAATGAGATGCGCAAACTGGCAGTGCCTCGCTATATAGTAATTCAACTGGCATATGCAATAAAAGTTCACTGGAAAATGTGGAGAAACACGCCCACGCATACACTTCATTGGAGAGTGACAAGAGAACCATATGTGCATCCTGCAACGTCATCCTCATGAATCACTTGACCGAAATAATTTTCAAAAACAAACGAGCAAGCGTGGTCACAAGGCTGTAGGCCTAATTTCCTCTGAACAGCTTTCACAGAAAATGACTGGGGTACAAAGTATGGAAAACAGCTCACAGAAAATCCCACTGTCACCTGAGGTCGCTGTTGAGCTTATTAGCTGAAGCGTTAATTCAGTATTAGCAGGTCACTTGGATGCACTGAAAATTCGACGAGCCATTCGTTAGTCAACATTGCTTTTAGGGTAACAACACTGGTGGCCGATGAGTGGACTAAGTAGCGTATGATCAAAGGATTTGTTTTACTCACGTTAAGTCACCAAGATTCGAACTGACAGATTTTGATAGATGGAAGATGTTGGCATTCCATCATATGCAGCTAAGCAACCCTCCAAATAAAAGACGTACGAATCGAGGCAATGGCCTGCTACAGAATGACGGTTCTGGGTGAACTTGAAGAAAATCGTTTGAACACGAAAACTGGTAGACGCAAGCATTTCGTATTGACTCGTCAGTACCAAATTTACAATAACATGAAACGGTTTTTATATCGAGCAGTTAGGAGGCAGGGTGGATAGTCAATCGGTGGTTTAGCAAAGGTCACTAAGTCCAGGGAAGGGCCAAGTTTACGAGCAATCGTTTCTGAACACACAAGGTCGGCTTCAGTCAATTGATTGCGACCGCCCCAGCAAACCGCAAGAATCTTGGACTGGAGTGACGTAAGAGGATTTTGAATGCATAAATTAGGTCGATAACGTGACCGGTGGCCAGGACGTGTCTTGTGACTGCGGAAGCTGGTTGCTTGCGTATTTCAACGACATTTAGGCGAATGTTCCTTCACTCTGGAGATCGAGCACCTCTCGGTTCTGCCTATGTAAATTTCTTTGCAATTACATGTAAATTGGTATACACAATGTCAGGCGGCACCGACAGGCTGATCTCCTTTGATTGAAGAGACAGGCAGTTTCTGGGTGCGGGCTAATACACAGAGTTCCGCTGCGTTAAATGTTCGATTAACAGAATTCACTAGTCCTTGAATTGTTTGATGCACGCTATAATCTATGTAAACCTTCTTTTTTCTCACTGTAACCGCCTGTTCGGAAGGTGGTTTTGGTTTACTATACGCTGAAACTCTGGTGTCTTGGTGTCGTTCGGAATGATAGGTAACCTATGTGGCTCAGACTGGAAACGACCGGACTCCTGTCACACCCATTCACTCATACGATTAGACAAAAAGCCGCCTACCCGTTCAATCGCCTAGGTTCCACGTACCAGTGCAATCAATATCTACGCGCATGAAAAACAACTTGCGGAAACTCAAACGTCTCTTGACCAACAACCTCCAAGCCCGTTGATGTGCTGTAGGTTTCTTTAACTACATATCGAGCGCGCACGAGCCAATGCACCACACCTATCGTGAAGTCGAAGGGATTGCACGCGCTGGCCTTACCACAATGACCGTCCGAACAAATATCAGCCGCATTCCTCTGAAAAACCTCAGGAGCTAAATCCTATAGAGACTTTGGATTGTGAGATCGTACAACAAAGACGCATTGTACACAGCCTGGACTGACATGAACGACGTATAGACGAAAAGATTATACGAAATTCCGGTGTGGACTCGGATAAATGACAGTGGTAGACCTATATTAACCTGTCACACATCTGCATAGACTTATGCAGAATGGTAGGGTGGTATTCGGTAACAACATGAGACAAATATTGAAAGACTGAACACCAGCGCGAAGAGAACAGGCAGTATCCGAAAAGAAACGGATTCGGGGTCGACGAATGACCATCTGACGGTTAACCTCGGAAAACCAATCGATCAAAACCGTGTCGACCATCCACGTCCCCTCAGAATGACCTAATAAGCTCAGCAAGAGCATAAACTCAACACCGCGGAAATAACCGAGAACAGATAACTGGACGTTTCTAGTGGGTTTTTCGACAGCATAAGATTTTTCTCAACCCGTCTTCAAAAACCTTTGATTTGTGTGCTTTCACCGGTAACCTACGATGATATAAAGTGGACTTTAGATGTGTCCTTTTCAATGTAGTCCTGCAGGAATTAGAGCAAGCAGAAAATAAACTACACCCCGCTGAACACATCATGCTTTTCGCGACAGCTGTGTAGAAGATTGATTCAGTCGGTGCTTTGCATAATCAACCCGCATCAGGCTACCGATGCTCGTTCGAAGCTTCAAACCTCACAGTTTAATGACGTTCGCACAAGCTCTGCTTTCGCACAGAATAACGCTATTAATGACAAGTGTTTAACCACAGCGTTCGCGTAAACGACTAACCTACCTCGGTGATCAAGTCAGATGTTTTTTACCCGAAAATGACACCTAAGTCGAGATGAAAAACTTCTGAAGCATTCAATGATAGTGTAGTATAACAGGCAGTTTAGTCGTGAGTAGTATACTACTCACAAGTAGTGTATTACCCACAGGCGACATTCAGGAACAAAAGGACAAGCCCCGAACACGACGGACAAGAAGAGACTATCGGAACAGTGTGTACATGCCGTGTGAGAACTTTCACCAAGGCGAATGACAACGTACTGTCACCCAATGTATGTGAGTGCATGTCTGTCGTGCAAATGAGTGTACACGTTTGTGGTTTAGTTTTTGACATGACCTGTACGGAAGTTTGCGCAATAAACCAACTAGCTGGCCAAGCGTCTTTTGCGGACCCAACAATAGTACCTCTGTTCGATATGGCATCCTGGGATGGCTTTTCGGCTACATCCACAAAGTTGACCAGAGACTTACGTAGCGCGTGGCTCCAAACAATTTCTTCGAGACCCACATTTCCACAATCCAGAGATTTTTGTTCATTGCTCAGCATATTGGTGTGCAAGTATGTCCAGTGTACACGAACGACCCGAAACAGACATGCACGACCTCCAGTCTATGTTAAATTAAACAGGCCTAGAGGTAGTCTAAATGCCTCCAATTACCGCCAGTTAAATCCCAGCACCGTACAATTATGTAAACCTTAAAACGCAGCGAAATACAAGGAAACCATCAAGGAATGTTTACATAATTAGCTGACCAATCTAGGCCGTGGCCGCAGAACAGCTGCAATATCGGACAATCCTGCGAACACAGAAGAATGTAGGAGACATCACGTTGTAAGACAAGCTGCTCCCAAAAATGTCACTTCAAGATACGGAGAACGTAGAAATATACGGGATGGGGTGTGGAAGCAATCCAAGTGGGTAGTGTATAAGAAAAGCAAACTTGTAATGATATTTCATTAGACTGATCTAAGTGTAGGAGGATTTGTGAGCCAAAGGTAAGTCGAATACACTTAAGTTATCGGAACTTGAAAAGTGGCGTGTGAACTTGTAATAGTACGTCTGATAGTCCGTACCGTTCACACCACTTCACGTCCACCTCACGTGGATAAGCCGCCGACAGTCGGATGCTGCCCACATGAGCAAACCTTGCAGAAACACTCAGATGCTAAACGCTTGAAACCGTTGTCGTTATGTCAAACGGCTCAATTTATCAGTGGCAGCTCTGGTTCAAGGTGGATTAATTTATCATGACTGACAATGGTCACAGACCAACCGCACCATCTCCTGTTTCACCGATGTTTTCTACAGAACGGTCGCATTCAACTATGCCCAGATTAAAGCTGAAGTGACATAAAAAGACATGCACAAAACTGCACCGCAAGCGTGCCTACTACTTTTACATGTTTGGCCCACCGAAACAACAATGTTTTGCAAACCACAGTCGTGTTCACAGTCAAATATCACGGAGCTGTAAGTCCACTTGCGTTTGTACCTTTGCATTACTATGATAACAAGCCTATAACTTCGGCCCGCATGTTATCAGTTCATCATCATCGTAGACGACAATACATCAGTGTGAATCACTGATGCTTAACAGCCACACAACCACGGAGAAAAAAGGTGAACCGTATATAGGAAGACAGAAGAACAAAGAAAGGAACAGGAAGGGACCTAACTAAAAAAAATAGCTACGTCTATATTCAAACATTCAGCATCAAGGTGCATACATCATACAAACGAACAACCGAGTTGTGAATGAAGGAAAGGCGCCATCAGTAGAACAGCTTCCTTACGGCTTTCACTGTCCCATGTCACTAAATGCACTTACTTCACAGAACACTTGGCTAAACAACGACAACAGACATCGACATTCAACGAGTCTAACGTTCGTGGGAGAGCGGCCTGCTCACCTATCTGTTTTGCAGTGCGAACGTTGATGACACTTATAATAATTCATATTCTGGGTCTAAACAAGGGGCGAGGGAGGCCTAAAGCTGAATGGAAAAAAATAGAGACTACCGGCTCAGTGTTACTACGATTATCAATATATGTTGTGGGACTTGTGAAGTAATTATCAGAAATGGAGGTATGGAGGGGCCTGAGAGATAAATCTGGTATTCATCCTGCTGTATGCAGTAGATAGGGTAACCTGGTTTATACTGCGAGACGGTCAATGCAGTATGGAATTAACAGCGTTGTGAGTATTCATGGTTGTGTGTTATGGATTACACTAAAGATTACACTCAAGCTGACGATAAGAGCGGATGAAAGTCTGAACAAGACGCAAATTATGTGAACACGTTTGAGGTGAAACATAAACATGGAGTCAACTAAAAGATGACGGAGTAAAAAAGGATATATAATCAAAGGTCCACTTGAACAAAGAAAACAAATATGGTGTACGAGGATCATGTCAAACACCGTTGGTCACTCTCGGTACACACCATGCGCAAACATCGAACTTCTAACTTACCCGAATTCGACACCAGTAGTCCTGTTTCCTTCAACATTAACGTCTGCGTTCGGGTCGGGTGCAACCGCTGGAACAGTTATATTGTTTTGTTGCACCTGCGCTGCGCCGGTACTTTTAATGTTTGGAGAAGCTGCGTCCGCAGTGGCTTGGCCGGCCACATCTGTCTTGGCGGGCTTCGATCGCATTTGGTGGCGTTCGTAGAGTAAAATGGCGGTGACCAAGACGGTTACTTCGATAACAATGCCGACAAATGGCCAAAGGGCAGCCCACCGGTCTGTGACAAGCAAAGAAAATACCCGTATGTCGTAACTACCGAACCACACGTGGACAACATGACTGGTGGCACACGAACTCAGAACTTTGGAGAATACGGAGGAACATAATGGGTCAAGTTGCTGTAACCCCGGCAGTGACAAACGAAAATGCACATAAGAGTAAACACTGTTGCACAACACTCGGAGTGGTTGCGAACGTGTTTGGATTCACCAGTCCGATATGGTTGCACGACAACACTCGGAGTGGTTGCGAGCGTGTTTGGATTCACCAGTCCGATATGTGTTAAAAGAGAAATATGGCAAATCAGAACACTGTCCATCAAGGATCACCAGTAGTATACAAGTCCACCGTACACCAGTTCAAAGCAATCAGACACCTTAATGAAAAAATTTGGCAGCCTGTGCAACGCGAACAAGTACTGTATAAAAATCTAGGGCAGATTGAGTGGCACTTCAAGAAACGTACACAGACGATATAGTTGTTAAACGGGAACAAAAAGTAGGAACAATGAGATAGAAAACTTTTTTGTCAGTTCCATACTACACACAGACTCCACAGTATTGTTGACGCGTGTTTTGGTTCTCGCCATTTCCCCGTTCCTTGTAGGAAGTGTGTATGAGTTCTAAAGGCGATCTCGATGGCAAGCACAGAATTTCCGCCAATGACTTCGGCTTACGAACACAGTATTCACGGAAGCCAGCTATGAAAGATTATAATCTTCTAGATTCTAGACAGGGAGCTGAACAAAGTCAAAACAGGTGCTCATTTCTTCACACCTCTACATCGAGTCACGAGATGACCGCGTATCGCTTTTTATAACCGCACCCAGTGAGCGCAAACATCGAGCGATAACGGACGGTAAATAGGCTTGCGTCCGTCCGAGCAACCCTAATCGACGGGGCGAAAACGTTTCGCGTAAAGGGGTGCGTTATGGTTTTAACATAGATCGCTGTACTTCATCAGTGGTCTCGTGGTGCCGCTGTCACAGGAGAGCGAAGCTTCACAGACAATGGTTACAGAGGTGGCCTACGAACGCAGCCGATGAAAGGGCGGCCAGGTTTAACAACCGTACACACGGAACAATGTTTCACCGACCGAAGGTTACAGAATAAGCTAGTAGACAGACGGATGAGACTGAATGCATAGATATTAGCAACCGCGTTTATGATGCGGGATTCCAGTCCAGAACACAGCGTCGGTTTCCACTCAAACGTCGTGTGCAGTTCTGCCTGGTTTGTGTAAGTGGCTAACATCTTCTGTCGCGGGTTTTTCGTTTGTCGATCCTTGTCTGTTGTTTCGATCTCGTTAAGCGATAGGTCGTCCAGTCGCCCGTGTTGTCTGTAATTCACTCTCTGTAAGTCTTGGTCACAACTTACCACGAGTGATGGAATAATCGCGCCTCCGATTTGGTCATCCACTGCACTGAGACAGCACACAGTACGATTATACGACCGGGAGGCCAACGGATTCACCGCTTGCTAATGTGCACCTGGACGTTTGATAACGTGAAGGGGGCATTGTGGTCACGGCGGAAAGGACTCTTATCATCAATCTTGTGGCCAGAATGCGCCAGATAAGATTGTCTTGTTGATTTTAGCATCAGGCCACGTTTATTAGATCCGTTTGAAGAAACAGCTGATCACGCAACCAATGTGACCGGTTATTAAACAGTGGCCTCAGTGAAACACAGAGAGGTCGTTCTGTTAGGCCTATAGCAAACGCAACGGTCGGAACGGACGCTATGCTAGTAATCTCCAGCGCGAAGACAGTTGTTATCCCGCTAGCTTCTTCGTTTATTCAACTTCATCGGTGGTTGAACAGACCACAGTCAAGGTTCTATAAATATCCCACGAGAGGTGAGAATCAGGTTCAACAGGAACTAGAAACTGAACGACCTATGTGTCCAAGCCCATTCACCAGGCCCGCCTTAATGCAGGTCATTGGGGAGGTTAGTAGGTAAACAGGAAAACAACGGAGAATGCACTTAAGCATGACCCCAGTCTGAGTGTGTTGCAGTAAGAGTGAGTCGTGGACGAGGTCATGCCATCCATAACTATAACACCGACATGGTTGTGGGCTATAAAGTGAATGGACTGGATGGACCCATTTACACCAGGTCAATCAACGGCTTGCAGAAGGCTGCTGCCAATCAACGTCGGTAAACCACTTGAGCAAACTGGTATGTCAGTGCAGTGACCAATCTCGAGGACACACCTGTACATCGGGCTTTGTTGCAATGAGCGTTTACTCTGGGGCAGGAGGTTACGTCGGTCGCAGGAAGGACACGAAAACACTAATCCATACGGATGGCCAAAGGTGAGGTTAAGTCAAGTTCGAGTGATATTCAGGTGCACCTGGTTGATACAAAGCACCAAGTCTAAATCCATAGCAGTCAGACTTTGTATTCTAGCTACTGCGGAAGCGATCGGAAATCAGCTGCGCAACCCACAGGTGTGGAGTCAGAGGAAATATGGCCAGGCCTTGTGATTGCTGTGGCTCCCCGTTGCCTACTTGACAGCACCGGGTGTCAATGTAATCAAACAAATGCGCTCTAATAGGGAATCGCTTGACGTAATTATGTAACACCCGATTAATTCTGCTACCTTGGTGAGGTAGTCGGGCTTGTGTACAGTTTTGATCCGGCAAGCTATGCTGACTAGGACTCCGGTCCTTCCAGATACAATCTTGTTAGACAGGCAAAAGGGGAGCAGTCAAACGAAAAGCAGTTACACGCACAAGATTGTATGTCACATTACTGACCACGCAGGAGTGCTCCGGTAACGAGACACGATCCTAGAGACATACAGCGGCAGAGTAAAAGAAGGTAGGTTTGTGAAAGAACTCTAAGGAATATGTGGATATACATTTGAAAAGGTCGAAACAAAGAGAGTCGGCTGTCTATATGAGTACCGGTGCTCCAAGGTCCGTTGCAGGGTAAAATTAGAGCCAACGTACCCTCGACCGGATCAAAATCCTGCCCGTTCTTCAGGTGTCTGACTTTTCGTGGGCTTAGAGAGCCGACGTAATATGATGCCAATAAGCGACTTATACATAACGCGGTTAGCGACATCCGATTCGGATTGGCCTGTCACGGTGACCGAAGCCGAAGGACGACTGCGCTCAACCATCACTGCAATTGGCTTACGCTGCACCACTTGCAGTTCCACCCGCACACCACACCAAGTATAAACCCGAAGGAATAAGAACGGGAGGTGTGCCAGTGGGGCCTTTGTGTCCAGTCGACCAATGCACGTTACCCAGCTGATTGGCTAATAAGGAACGGAAACTAATCAGAGAGAGGCTGCAATGACGAGATCTAAACTAAGGAGAAAGATTTGTGAAACGTAATACAAGAAGCGTTGCAGTATAGGAGTGCAGGTTATTGCATCCCAGAAAAGGTAATGATGAAAAACAAAATTCGCATTGAACTATGAAAAGCCAGGCAGACCATTCATCATATAATACACCGAAAAACCTGAAGAAAAAAATGGATACAAGACCGCAGAAAACCCAAGCTTCTGAAAAGAGGAACGGATTAATTGTTAACGACCAGGGTGTTGGCCAATGCACATATTAAGAGAGATAGAATGGATATTCATAAATGACCTAGCTGAGCCTACCATACTCGTCGCCTCTTCGGTGACGGTGTACTATTAATACGTTACTAAGCTACATCACACACACATACCCAAGGCTGATGCCTCTGTGGTTGTCATATAGACTTTAGGCATCCTTGACGAAGGCGGAAACTACTGTTTTTAGGCGCCAATCACGAGATGCCTCTTCAGGTTCTCAAGTCGTCCGGAGGAGCTTCGTCAGTTCTGACGTCAACCTCTCTCTCTACCATCCTTGTGAGGAGAAAGAAAGAGAGGAGATCTGGTCTAGGAGCCTTGCTACACTTCAGTAACTTAAGCTCCAGGGCCACTTGTGTTTCTGACGGGGGAACATCTGGAACACAATAACTGATCATTCGGGTCCCGTTGTCCACATTATCTGATTAAGGTTAGCTGAACTGTTCTTCAAAGTGTTCAGCTCACCCNCGTCAGTTCTGACGTCAACCTCTCTCTCTACCATCCTTGTGAGGAGAAAGAAAGAGAGGAGATCTGGTCTAGGAGCCTTGCTACACTTCAGTAACTTAAGCTCCAGGGCCACTTGTGTTTCTGACGGGGGAACATCTGGAACACAATAACTGATCATTCGGGTCCCGTTGTCCACATTATCTGATTAAGGTTAGCTGAACTGTTCTTCAAAGTGTTCAGCTCACCCATCAAGTCGACGCGATTGGTTGGTGATAAATGAACCATCTTTTTCACATATGGTCTCCTTACACCGACTCGATGGCCAGCACAAACACGTACCGGAAGAAGAATTTCCTTGTGTTGCCAGATGGAAAGGTTTGTTCCATCTCTTCCGACTATTCGACCAAGTCGCGTTCACGATGTTTGCGCAAGCTTTTGGTCAGCTTGCTTTTGGGTTCTCGACGGTGTTCATCGTATTCAGAACTAAGTGGAATCGAGCGACACCTGTTCATGAGGTTTATTGACGTGACAGATATCCATTACTGTCACGACTGAACACCTCCTTCAGAACACACCTGTTCACAACACGCCTTCACAGGTTTGGCGATTTGTTCCCAGTGCTTGTTAGATCAGCTGACTTGGCTGAAACTAGTCAGTTTGCTCACCGATACTTTCTGGTAAGCGTTCTCTACGCATTCCTCACTCTGATATTGCATTTGCGAGCACGTCCTCTGGGCGGATGCCAAAACAGAACGGGAACACCCAACAGAATGGCGCGAGTCCAGGTGTTTGCTCCGAAATACCCGACAGTCTTTAACAGAGTGGCGTCACTTAGATGGACATTGAAGCATACACCGACATAATGAAAACAACGCTTCACTTATTTGTGTCGTCACACAGCATAGCAATTTTGTCAACCCGTCTTCGAAAACCTTTGATTTCTGTGCTTTCACCGGTAACCTACGATGATATAAAGTGGACTTTAGATGTGTCCTTTTCAATGTAGTCCTGCAGGAATTAGAGCAAGCAGAAAATAAACTACACCCCGCTGAACACATCATGCTTTTCGCGACAGCTGTGTAGAAGATTGATTCAGTCGGTGCTTTGCATAATCAACCCGCATCAGGCTACCGATGCTCGTTCGAAGCTTCAAACCTCACAGTTTAATGACGTTCGCACAAGCTCTGCTTTCGCACAGAATAACGCTATTAATGACAAGTGTTTAACCACAGCGTTCGCGTAAACGACTAACCTACCTCGGTGATCAAGTCAGATGTTTTTTACCCGAAAATGACACCTAAGTCGAGATGAAAAACTTCTGAAGCATTCAATGATAGTGT